>CABFWO010002366.1:88076-124520 GCA_902155825.1 Timema genevievae
GGGTGGGGGTATTGTTTCTTAGAAGAGCTGGTTTTATTTGAGACGCTATACTTTAGAAAGTCCATTTTCATTAGATGAGAAACTTTAAGAAAACACAAACTTTTTTTGTGGTCAATATTGATAACTTTTTTTCAATAATACTACTGCTATTTTATAGGTATTGATAATATGCTTAAATAGTGACAGCTGCAGATCACATGACCTTTTCTATTAACACGTGAGAGTAGATCTAATAACTTTTCTATATTTCAGATAAGGTTCCTCCTATGCCAACTTGACATCTTTTAGGCAGCTCTGAATGTTAATGTTATATTTACTTCGTAGCAAGGAGATGAAAAACGTACAATCCACACCTATCACCATCCAGAACACACAGCGACATCCTTTGCGCACATATAGAAACATCAATTACGCACAGCTAGCAACATCCAGTACAATCAGAAATATCCAATACACTAAGTTAGAAACATCCAGTAAACACAGTTAGTGACATTCAGTACGTACAGTACATATGAAACATCTATTACGAACAGCTAGAAACATCCAGTACAATCAGCTAGCGACATCCAGTGCGCACATATAGAAACATCCACTACGTACAACCATTAACCTCCACTACACACAGCTAGCAACATCCAGTACAATCAGAAACATTCAATACACTATGTTAGAAATATCCATGAGACGCAATTAGTGGCATCCAGTACTCACACATAAAAACATCCAGTACACACATCTATCAACATCTAGTACACACATCTAGCAACATCTAGTACACACATCTATCAACATCTAGTACACACATCTAGCAACATCTAGTACACACATCTAGCAACATCCAGTACAATCATAAACATCCAATACACTATGTTAAAAATATCCATGAGACACAGTTAGTGGCATCCAGTACTCACACATAAAAACATCCAGTACACACATCTAGTAACATCTTGCAAACACATCTACCAACATCTTGTACACACATCTACCGACATCCAGTACTCACTTCTAGCAACATCTTGTACTCAAAACAAGCTGCATTCTAAACACATAACGAACAATATATCCTTGTCCGGCTGAGAAGGTAGGTGAGATCCACACACCTGACTTATAATTAGTTCTGGGGATGGTTTATTGAGCGATAACATGAGGTTTTCAGCCTCCTTCCAGGCGAACACCAGCTCAATTCCTTAACATTCAGCTCTTATGGCGGATTTACATTTTTGCCACCTTGGGGCTACAAACAGATCTTGCCAACCCCCCCCCCCCCATCCCCAACCCGGAGACCCCTTCATACACTTCCACCCTCAATCAACGCCCTGCCCCCCAACACTCAGACCCTCGTCCTGTGTAAACTATAGACTAAACACCATATAGAAAAGTCGTATGTATGAATGATAATGATAACTAAAAAGGGACTTACGAAATAATTTAACCCTGCATGTAGCCTAACCATACCCTTGAGTTTAACTCTGATAGTAATGATCACCAAAAAACACTCAAACCTAATTTTTCGCTGTTCAGCTACTCTTCAACTGCTGGTTTTTATTTAAATATGTTTTATTTAATTTGCCACCCTTCTGATTTTGACAAATTTGGCCGCCCTGGGCTGGGCCCCCTCAGCCGTCACGTAAATCCGCCCCTGTTCAGCTCTAATCATCCCGTCTTCTCATATTTTTCGTGTACAGCGCCTTACCACCTATCTGGGACTGCACGTATTTTAATTAGCATAATGGGAAAGGATTAGGGAGGTATAATTTAGATAAAATACACCCGCATTTAAGAGAAAAAAGAGTGGTAACTCATCTTGGACAAAACACCTGGCTGGAGCTATGCCCCGCTTTTATCGTCACAGGCAAACCAGACCAAATGAACTTGACTTTTAACCCGCATGCCAACCAATGTTACAAAGTTAAATATTGAGATTAAAGTAACAAATAACAGTTTATTATACTTGTAGTCGTTATTTCTTTCTGTCGCACATCCAAGTAGGTGGGGGGTGACAGCCCTCAAGCTCTGTTAGGCGGTAGAAAGGGGAAAGGGTGCATTTTTAAAGGGAAATGTTGACTTTAATACTTCATGTCTTCAGGTGAGATGTAATTTATTCTTGTTTCCCTCATAAGTTCCCTAGAGAGGTTTGTTTGTGTCCGTGACAAGATGCTCGAAGCTGTAGAACACGTGACCAAGATTGACAGTGTTCCCTTCTATTCCTTCAACAAGCGGCACTCTCCACTAGAACTACATCTACCCAGAAAACGTGAGACTTGTAAGGGGATGTAAAACGTTATCCAATTTAGAGATTGTTAATATATTATTGGGGACATTACTCTACTTACTGTCTACTTGGTGACAGTGTTAATATATTATTGGGGACATTACTCTACTGACTGTCTACTTGGTGACAGTGTTAATATATTATTGGGGACATTACTCTATTTACTATCTACTTGGTGACAGTGTTAATATATTATTGGGTTCAGTAATCTATTTACTATCTACTTGGTGATAGTGTTAATATATTATTGGGTTCACTACTCTACTGACTGTCTACTTGGTGACAGTGATAACATATTATTGGGGACATTACTCTATTTACTGGCTACTTGGTGACAGTGTTAATATATTATTGGGGACATTACTCTATTTACTGTCTACTTGGTGACAGTGTTAATATATTATTGGGTTCATTACTCTACTGACTGTCTACTTTGTGACAGTGTTAATATATTATTGGGTTCATTACTCTACTGATTGTCTACTTTGTGACAGTGTTAATATATTATTGGGGATTTGGGGACATTACTCTACTGACTGTCTACTTGGGGATTTTGCTAATATCTTATTGGTGACACTTCTTTATTGACCATCTACTTGGTGACAGTGATACGATTTTGGCTATTAGCGACATTAATCTATATAGGCTACTGTATTTTAGATGACAGTGAGATCATTATGGATACAGCGATATTATTCTGGAGTAAAGAGTAGAGAAAAATAATAAATAGACAGAGCCTCACGCTCTTTTCAACCAGCCAGCAAGTTGAGTTGTTGGATGTTGCAAGCTGTGTTTATCTGCGAGGTCAGGTGTATTTATTTACCCAGCCATCTGGCTAGACAGCGTGGTGCTCTCCTTGCAGCTCTCCTTCTGCAAGGAACATTTACCAGGGATGTCAGAGAACTGGCAACTGACCAAACAAAGCCACTGTATGTACCTGTATTTAGAGAGTCAACTTAACCTAATATAGCCACTGAGTATACATGAAGTTAGAGAGTCAACTTAACCTAACATAGCCACTGAGTATACCTGAAGTTAGAGAGTCAACTTAACCTAACATAGCCACTGAGTATACGTGTAGTTAGAGAGTCAACTTAACCTAACATAGCCACTGAGTATAACCTGTAGTTAGAGAGTCAACTTAAGCTAATATAGCCACTGAGTATACCTGAAGTTAGAAAGTCAACTTAACCTAACATAGCCACTGAGTATACGTGTAGTTAGAGTTTCAACTTAAGCTAATATAGCCACTGAGTATACCTGAAGTTAGAGAGTCAACTTAACCTAACATAGCCACTGAGTATACCTGTAGTTAGAGAGTCAACTTAAGCTAATATAGCCACTGAGTATACCTGAAGTTAGAGAGTCAACTTAACCTAACATAGCCACTGAATATACGTGTAGTTAGAGAGTTAACTTAGTCTAATTATAGCCATTGAGTATACCTGTAGTTAGATAGTCAACTCTGACTAAACATGGTGATTTTCTAATCATGTTTATTAAAAACGTGGTAGCATTCACCAGGGGCATGGAAAAATTTTTTGTTCTTGGTGGTTTTATAAACAAATTAACTTGTGGCACCTTCGGAAACGAATTAGATCCATGATAATTAAAAATACACCGGCTACACTGGTGTACTTAATACAGTCATGTGAAAGGTGATTTGATCGGAAACTGGCCTAATTTTAACTAAAGAATCATAGCCTATTCCCAAGTAGTCGCCCGCGGCTTTATAAGGGGTGAAAGATCATCCAATCTCCACCAACATTTTCCACGCCCACCCCTTCTAACACCCTTATTTAATGCATTTTTTATTTTATTTTTAGCAACGTGTTTTATTACCTGCTCAGGTTATACACAGAATTCATTTAAATAATTAAATTGTTATTAATAATTGTACTTGAATTAAACAAAATAATACTTATCAGAAAATGTAATAGTTAAAAAAATACTTTATTACCACTTATTCCTGCAAAATATAGTTATCAATTTGACCTAAGTCTTGCAAAAAGCTATACCCTTAACACTATTTGCGTAAATATCACGTTCTATGAAGACAAGTCCATAAAATCTAATGTTTCAAGTTGTACAAAAATATTAATAGGAATTACTATACCACAACTTCATGCGAAAATTGAGAGGCGCATTTCAAGTAATTTACACACTACACTTCCTCCTGCTGGTAACGAATCAAAACAACGTCGGCCAATTTGTTAAACAGATTGGACACTCACTTCAAAAATAATATAGACCTCTTCCTACTGGATGCATAGGCCCTAATTCTCATGTTTCCTTCCTTATAATAAAAAATAGAGTTGGTAGAAAACGAAGATTATTTGGTAATAAAAAAAAAGATTGTTCATGTGTATATGTTTTGAAATAATTTTTTCCTAAAAAACTTCTTCTTTGTCGATATGCCTTTGTAGTCAGTCGGTAGAAAACAAAGAATCATAAAGTTGAGAATTATAAATGTACTTGGGAACCCTTCCTAAATAATGTTATATTTACTTTTAAAAACAGCAATCCAACAATGACTATGTGAAAATACCGCTAAGAACTCAAGATAATAATAACAATACAATAATGCACAAGATTACATATAGTCTCAATAAATGAGTTGTACTAGGGAATACTGAAATAAAGTATACACAGCCATTGAGATATACTGATTGTTATTAATGTGTTTCATTTTTCCATATAAAAACCCTATCTAAAGACGTCCGCGATAAATTTAAAACTAATATTACAATTAAAAAATGAATTAACCATTCATATCTCTTTAATAAGACAGGGATCCCATAAAATAGTTAAATTTTCCAATTTAAATAAAAATACTACATGTTCTAAAAACTATATTTTTAGGCTTGAATATTTAAAAAAATACATTTAAGTATTGTTGAGAACTACAATAAATGTGTTAATATTTAAAATTAGTGTTCTGGAGGAAATAAACCATATCGCTTGGTCATTGTCCTTTCCTAAAATTTTAAATAGTTTGATGGATGGCTGTAACAGGTAAAAGAAAAAGTATGAAAAAATTTGGTTTGGCCTCACCAATAAATGACCATGAAGAAGATAGGAATATTTTTGATGATTTTGCTTTCCTCTTACAAATTAAAAATATTCCACATTTGTTTGATGGAAATATCCTCTAGTTCAGCACTATACTATTCGTTAACTGTGGATAATATAATAGTATGATAGTTTTTAAAATAAATTCTGCTGAGAAAATTACAGGTTTTTTCCTTTTATTTTTAGGAGCGTAACAAATCTTTTTTTTTTTTAAGTTTCAAGTCTTTCTTCTAGAATTATTCAAAAGTGTTATTTTCTTACAATACAAAGAAAACAACAATGCACCATAACAATGATAAGTAAATGATATGGAACTCCTCATGGACTTTCTGACTCCATTGTTTAAAATTGGAAATATTTACTCAAAACTTGTAATATATGTGAAACGAAATAATATACACTAGCAAACTCGAGCACAAATTACACTATACTTACGTAAAACTTCTTTGACGCTCGGTTTTAAATTTTATAATTATATTTTTAAAGAATTAAAGTCTTCATTTGTATATTTGGACTAATAAAAAATATCGATATTGGGTCTCCAAGGGTCATCACTTCGTATTAAAATTTAGATTTCCGGTTAAAATTTTCGACATTTTATTAGGGGTTGTACGCATGGTTTTACGTATTATTATCGCAGAGGTAGCCAAACAGTTGATCGCGAGCTACCAGTGGCTCGCGGTGGCATTTTCGGTATCTTGCACGAGAAATTAATTATTGTGCTCTTTCGGAAAGAACTTCTTGTTGAAGAGAGCTGCCCCAAGCTTAGACTAAATAAGGTATCGTGTCTCGAAAGAAAATTGTTCAATTCTGGATAGTGCGGCGATCCAAATGAAGGCGTTGTTGCTCTGCTCCTCCAGCTTGTGTGTCGTCATTTACAACTGAGGGTGGTAAAAAAACAAATACTAAAGTAGTCTCACAGATGAATATCTAAACATCTCTATTTGAATGGTATTCAAAAATGACCAAAATAAAAAAGTATCTAAGAAAAGCCAATGCCATTCTTCTCAGTTAAGTTACAAACGGTTTTTAAGTATATATTTTACAATTGTTTTATTTAAAAAATAATAATTCACCTAGCACTAAATCTTTCATTTTATTTCAAAATATAGCCTATACAATTGTTTATATAATTTCCATTAAATTACCAATTTATGCCCCAGAGACAACCCTAAATTGAACAGGTCTGATGGTAAACCCTTTATACATGTTACAATAATAGCCAATAACTTATTAATAATCAATAAGGAAAATGTTTAATTTGGTTAGCTCGTGAAGAAATTTTACTTTTTTGAAAGTAACTTCCATATTCAATGAGTTTAGAGACCACTTGGTTATCGCATTGCTCTTAAATTCCTCATTTATAAATTTAGACCAATAAATAAGGTAAATATTGACTATTGATTCTAAAATGATAGAGATTGATCATTTCTGAACAAACATTTCCCCTAGAGCCTAGTACGCACTAGTAAACAATTCCCCGGAAAAATTACTGGCCAACATGTTGCCCTTGTTTTAGAAACAGTTGGCCAACTGTTTCTCAACTGTTGGACAATTGTTGACCAACTGTTCTCCCACTGTTTTCTAACTGTTGTCCAACAATTGGGCAACTTTTTTCATGTTGCCTTTGTGTTTCCCAGCGGGGAAAACATGTTTCCCGTGATCCATTTTAAATGGATTACAAGAAACCATGTTGGCCAACATTTCCGACAGCAAGCAACGTGTACCAGAAGGTGAGATTGCTGATCTAAATCGTGTGTCTTTTTCACTATCTTGGGACCAAACATTTGTAAAATAACTTCAAAATCTGTAGAAGACATGAAGTGAAGTTCCTAAAACCACTGCCGTCTTCGAGCTTCAGTTCTGTCAAAAGCTTATTTGCTTAGTAAGAACTATTTTGAAGCAATTTACAAACCCCTCACCATTTTTTTCTTCTCTATCTTCTTAAACATCTTGTAGCTACCTACAAAGTACAAGCCATAGCAGCATCCTCCTCAACAGACATCTTTCACTCAACTGAACGGACGGGAAACAAATGTTTCATCATTGTAGTCTGGACGCGAAACAATGTTTCTTTAATGTTTGCCAACAATCTGTTTCCTATGTTGACTAGCAGTTGTGGAACAGTTGGGAAACAGTTGGGCAACAGTTGGGCAACAGTTGGGTAACAGTTGGCCAACAGTTGGCCAACAATGTTTCCAAGTGCGTACTAAGCTTAGGAGGTTAAAGTAAAAAAGAGCATCAACTTTTTGAGAGAACTACTTACTCCATGTCATTAGATAATTATTCCGTTAAAACTCAAGTATTATCTCTTTACAACTACCGCTAACAAAGTTGTATTGATATATTTGCCAATAATCTCAGAAACTATTGGTTTTATAAAAATATATTTCGGATAAAAGTTTTTTTAAGGATATTACAATTTTGCAATGATTAGTTATTTAGTATCTCAAATAGTTGTGGAGATACGGAAATTTCCGCTTCTCTAAAGTACCCTAAAATAATTTTCATGGGAAAATGAAAATATCTATTTTATTTATAATCTTAATCAACGCCTTGTTATAACTTTTAATCAAAATCGTTAAAGCCGATTTTGAGAAAATTGATTTTTTCTCTTTTCACCCTTCATTAAACTACTCTTAATTTTAAGGTTAAACAGATACACAGACGGCATTGCAAAAACCACTTTTTAGGATTCGGGGGGTCATGAAACGTCGATATTCATCAACATCTCGGGTCAGATTTTTTTACGGTCACAATACTTTATCTTTAGTGTTCGAAAAGTTAAAAAAAATGTATATATTTGCGTATAGCTTGAAAAATATTGCCTTTATAAAAATATGTTTTAAATAAAAGATTTTTTATTATAAGTGGACCTACATATGTGCAGTGATAAGTAATTTTATATTTCAAATAGTTATGGATATACGATAAAAATTGAGAATTTACACATCAAACCGGAACCCTTAAAGTCATTTTGACGAAAAAATGAGAGTATCCATTTTGTTTGGAATATTTATCAATGCTTAGAAATGAAATTAATCAAAATCGTTAGAGCCGATTTTGATGAAATCTATTTTTTCTCTTTTCACCCTTCAGTAAACTACACTTAATTTTATGGTTAGATATCCAATTCCAAAAAACCCTCGGGGCAACCCTATTAAAACCCTGGATACCAAGTTTTAGCCCAATCGGTAAAATAGTTAAGGTTCTACTCCGAGGTACAGACAGACAGAATGTAATTCAAAAACAATTTTTTTCGAATTCAGGGGGTCATGAAACGTCAAGATTCATCAAAAGCTCGAGCTCGATTTTTTTTTTTTACGATCACAACACTTTCTCTACCTGTAAGGTAGCGAGAAAGTAAAAAGGCTTGCCATGAACTTTAGACAAGTATATCAGGAATTAAATGTAATAATAAGAGTGAAAAGATTGAATAATAAATATAAGAACTGTAATAAGGAATTAAAATATTTTTTATTCCAATTATGTCAAATTCGAAGTTCGCACTGGTATTTAAAAAACTCTCTTTCGCATGAGACTCTTCCTGATTTGTCATTAATTGGATTCCATAATATTTTCGATCGTCTTTTATCAGCCGACTATTTGCTAACACGAACGCTCGAAGATGCAGTAGCGTTTAGTGGTATTTGTGATGTGATTTGTGATGTGGCTGAACCACCGATATAGATTGGACTGAACTGCGGTGTAAACAACATAAAAGTTCTGCTGCTGTTTGAGAAGATTACAACTACTTTAAAACAGGTAAGGGTTCAAAAACATTCGTAGTAACGTTCATTATTATTATATTCAAACAATGCTAGATATTCAGTCAGTATCGCCGTGAACGGAAATAAAACAAATAATAATTCACAAACTGAAGCGTGGGTTACACAACGAAGACCTTATTTAAAATAAAGTTATTAAACAACAAATTAACAATATTATTTATTTCTATCAATTATAAGACGGCGGGGGAGTGGCAAATGACACTGTGCCCGCTATGGGACTAGTCCAGAGACAAGTAGCCTGACCAAGGGGTGTTTGTTCCAAACGTGAAACGGCTAGGAGGAAAGGATGAGTTGACTTTATAGTGCAGACTTCGGAAGGAACGTCCCCAGCACACAGAATATACCCAGGAACCGGAATTTCCTATTGATTGGAATGTCCCCTACACCCTAAATGCCCCCACACCCAGAATACCCACAGCACCCAAAATGTTCCCAGCACCCTGAATGTCCCCAGCACTCAGAATGTCCCCAACACCCGGAATATCCCTAGCACCCGGAATGTTCACAGGACCCAGAATATACTCATCCACCAGAATGTCCCCAGCACCCTGAATGTCCCCAGCACTCAGAATGTCCCCAACACCCGGAATATCCCTAGCACCCGGAATGTCCACAGGACCCAGAATATCCTCATCCACCAGAATGTCCACAGCACCAGGAATGTCCCCAGATCCCCGGAATGTCCCCAGCACCCAGAATGTCCCCAACACCCGGAATATCCCTAGCACCCGGAATATCACCATGACCCGGAATATACCCAGCACCCGGAATGTCCCCAGGGCCTGGAATATCCCCAGCACCCTGAATGTCCCCAGCACTCTGAATGTCCCCAGCGCTATGAATGTCCCCAACACCCAAAATGCCTCCCCACCCAGAATATCCACAGCACCCAAAATGTCCCCAGCACATTGAATTTTCCCAGAACCCGTAATGTCCCCAGTACCCGGAATATCCCAGCATCCAGAATGTCCCCAACACCCGGAATATCACCATGACCCGGAATACTCCCAGCACCCGGAATGTCCCCAGGGCCTGGAATATCCCCAGCACCCTGAATGTCCCCAGCACTCTGAATGTCCCCAGCACTATGAATGTCCCCAACACCCAAAATGCCTCCCCACCCAGAATATCCACAGCACCCAAAATGTCCCCAGCACATTGAATTTTCCCAGAACCCGTAATGTCCCCAGTACCCGGAATATCCCAGCATCCAGAATGTCCCCAACACCCGGAATATCACCATGACCCGGAATACTCCCAGCACCCGGAATGTCCCCAGGGCCTGGAATATCCCCAGCACCCTGAATGTCCCCAGCACTCTGAATGTCCCCAGCGCTATGAATGTCCCCAACACCCAAAATGCCTCCCCACCCAGAATATCCACAGCACCCAAAATGTCCCCAGCACATTGAATTTTCCCAGAACCCGTAATGTCCCCAGTACCCGGAATATCCCAGCATCCAGAATGTCCCCAACACCCGGAATATCACCATGACCCGGAATACTCCCAGCACCCGGAATGTCCCCAGGGCCTGGAATATCCCCAGCACCCTGAATGTCCCCAGCACTCTGAATGTCCCCAGCGCTATGAATGTCCCCAACACCCAAAATGCCTCCCCACCCAGAATATCCACAGCACCCAAAATGTCCCCAGCACATTGAATTTTCCCAGANGTAACTCGGGATGTTCACACAAGTTGTAACGTGGTTCTTAGCACGTAGGCAGTTCCGAGGAACCGGAGTCTTGGGCTTTATTAGGATCCTCTCTATCGATCTCATTGGACCGAGTAAATAGTTTACATTGGCGGTTTACGTATAAACTGTGAAGTGGCCCACCTGGCTCAACATTTGTTATTGTTTCCTTAACTTTGTCAAGGTCGGACCATGGAACATTACTACGACATTCTCTAAGGAAGTCAACCAATAAGCTAGATCCTCACTCTCCCCAGTTTTATTAACTCTTTGCGTATAACCAGAACGGATAGTAAGACGCGGTGTTAATGATAATATTAACTCTTTATCCTATTTGTTCTTTTGTTGTCGTTTCTCTTTGTAACCATTTCCTTATGGCCACATTATCTTTACATTTAGTATTTATAGCCTTTCTATATCTCGTCTTTCACTCCTAGCCCTATCTCTTTAGAGAGTATTATTTTCCTTCTTTACGATTTCCCTTTCAGCTTCTCGCCTTGAAAATACTTTATGAATCTGCTCTTCTTTCCTGGGAGCTCCAGAATAAATAACCAGCTCTTTCTTCCTATTGTTTATTAATTGACAGAGTTCCCTAGTACCGTCACTGCTTGGTGACTTTTCACTATTTGGTGATGTTACATTGTTTGGTGATGTGACACCTCTTTGTGACGTTCCACTGTTTGGTGAAGTGCCCTGTAACCCTTTTCACTGGGTGGTGGCACAGCACTTTTTGGTGATGTTTCAATGTTTGTTAACATGGCACTACTTATTGACGTTTTACTGTTTGGGGACGTGGCATCCTTTGGTGAAATATCACTGCTGTTAGCATGGTGCAGTTTGGTGATGTTTCACTGTTTGGTGATGTTTCAATTTTTTGTAATGAGGCACTGTTTGATGATCTAGTACTTCTTGGTGACATATTTATCACCACCTATTTGCTACCTGTTCAGGTTAAACGCATATAAGTTTGACTATTACTCTAATTGGATAGGAATGAGGAAGGAAGCATTTCATAGGTAATCTACCCGCAATCCGCATTTGTGTGGTAAGAGCGTGGGAAATCATTTAGGCAAAAACCACTCTCAATAGACCCAACCGGGATTCGAACCCCAATCTCTCCATCTTCAGCAGACCAGTCTAACACGATAGTGACGCCTTGGACCATTCGGCCACCGAAGCAGGTCTGGTGACACATTGTTTGATGATATGGCACTGCTTGATGACATCTTCCACAACGAAGCACTTTCTTTTTACTTTGTTTTCGAGAAATCTTTGAAAAGAAAATTGCCTTTATCTTAGTTTCCACCAAATTTATTTTAAACCCTTTCTATTTCGTGAACGAGAAGTAAAAGATTGTGTTTAATGTCTGAGGTCACATTTGTGTCATAAAAACACCATTTCTTGTGTGACGAGGAGAAGGCGATAAGAATGATCGGCTCCAATGTTCAAAGGGGAGGTGAGACAGTATATATATAGTTCCAAGAGTAGCCTATGTCCCTTTTTTACCAGGCTTGAGAGAGGATAGCTATGTCTCCAATAGTCACCTATGTCCCTTTAAAAGGGTTGAGACAATATTACTATGTCTCCAAGAGTAGTCTATGTCTCTATACAGGGCCTGAGACAGGATAACTACGTCTCTAAGAGTAGTCTATGGCCCTTTAAATGGCTCTAAACAAGATACGTTAATTAGATCATAATTACAGGAACGTAGTTTAATATTCTATACATACATACATACATACATTTTTACTTTGTTTATTTCTATAAAAATTATAATTTTTGGCTTTCTCTATTGTCTAATAAAATTATTAAAAAAAAGACGAAAAAACAAAATTAATGTAGCAAAATAAAACTCTTTTAAAGTATGTAGCAAAGTAAGATGGCGATTAATGTGGACACTTTAAAACCAGCCTTCCCCATTTTTATTCAGTCGTTAAGCTAATAAATGTCATTTTGAATCATTTCATCAACAAAAAGTTTATTTCTATCCAAACAAAGACGAAGCCGACTGCAGATGTAAATGAATAATCCCATCTTAAGGACAGCTGTTAATATTTAGGGTTCCCCTTAAATAACGTTTACTTGTACCCTTTCCTTGTGTATACGTGGGGAAATAGGAAGTTTTAATAATAAATTTGGCTTATCTTCAAAAGTTTAATTGGTAGGATTAATAAGTTAGACTTTAGTGTTTTGTATTTTATTTCTCTCTTTGGTTGTGTTTTAAAGACTATCTTTGTTCTAAAGGTAAATAATAGTTCACTTGGATGTTATTTAATCATATTGGGTATTTAACATATTTTATGGACCAATTGACTATATAAACACACGACCTACAAGCTAGATTAATTATGAAGCATACAAAACACCAAGTTTCCCGACCATTAATTCATTACTGTAAAATGAGAGGTCCCAATTTAACTGATGATACATTCTTCGGCTGTGCCGGAAAATACCATGGACTCTTATTTTAATAGACAAATGCTCTTTGGACTAAGTTAATATGATGGACCGGTCACTTGAACGCTCATGAGTGAGGAGGCCATTGTGTATATAGAGATATAAATAAGAGGTGAAATTTGACGGAGAACTAAATTGTATGTCTTAAGTGCGGAAAGAATCAAGTTATTGTGTATTTTAGCAATTTACAAATAAAACTTTCTACTGAATGGGAGGCGTACGCTAGATCAGTAACGTCACCAAGTTAATTTATTTTAAACGAAGCAATATCTCCCTTCACGACGATGGCTGTAACACGAGTTGCAGAACTATCCTCTACAAGGCGAAGATAATTCCTGTCGACACTGGCACATGAACCCGTCTTGCGTGGGGTTTCGCGACCAACTTTTGACCTTAGATAAATGTTTGCGGCTGCTTCATAAATGACTGAAACCATCAGCTAAGTTTCCAACTTGCTTCACTGAGCAATAAAGTTTCCTGAAGGTGCTCTTTGTGAGCTAAACATTGAATGTTTGATGGAGCGTGAACTGTTCCAGGAGAGAGGGGACTACTTTGGTGAAATGATCAAGGGTAGAGAGAGAAATTGGACTACTTTGGTGAAATGTTCCAGTAGAGAGAGAAAGAAGAAATACTTTGTTGAAATGTTCCAGGAGAAAGAGAGAGTAACTAATTTGTTGAACTGTTTCAGGAAATAGAGGGGACTATTTTGATGAAATTTTCAAGAGAGAGAGTGGACTATTTTGGTGAAATGTTCCAGTAGAGAGAGAAAGAAGAAATACTTTGTTGAAATGTTCCAGGAGAAAGAGAGAGTAACTAATTTGTTGAACTGTTCCAGGAAATAGAGGGGACTATTTTGATGAAATTTTCAAGAGAGAGAGTGGACTATTTTGGTGAAATGTTCCAGGAGAAAGAGAGAGTAACTACCTTTATGAACTGTTCCAGGAAAGAGAGGGGACTACTTTGGTGGAATTTTCAAGGAGAGAGAGAGAGAAGAAATGCTTTGTTGAAATGTTCCAGGAGAAAGAAATAGTAACTACTTTCATGAACTGTTCCAGGATAAAGAGGGGAACTACCTTGTTGAAGTGTTCCATGAGAGAGGGGACTACTTTGGTGAATTCTTCCAGGAGAGTGTGGAGGAACTACCTTGGTGAACTGTTTTAAGAGAAAGAGGGAATATGTTGGTGACCAGTTCTAGGAGAGGGTGGACGAACTATCTTGCAGGAGAGTGAGAAGGGATTATCCTGGTGAACTGATCCAGGAGAGGGAAGGTTAAATCCCTTGTTGAACTGTTCCAGGTGATATAGGGATATTATATTGGTGAACTGTCCCAGGAGATGGTGGAGGAACTATCTTGGTGGACTGTTTCAAGATAAAGAGGGACTATTTTGGCAAACATTTCTAGGATAAAAAGGGAGACTATCTTGGTGAACTGTTCCAGGAGAAAGAAAGAGAGGAAGGAGAGAGAGAGAGAGTGAATGTTCCTAGTACAATATCAACACACTAGAGAGTCGGGGAAACTTATTCTTGGACGGTAAACCGCCAATCTTGCTGGTTAGTAGCTGCAGCTCTATCAGTGACTTACTCAACCTAGATGAACAGGATGATGTGGCATATTTGAAACTACCTGTTTTAGCACTACGACATGAGAGAGGCTAAGAAAACCCCATCATGTCCAATGTGTATAGTCAGTATTTAAGATGGGTGTGTAGGGGACACGTGAAAAGGTCAGTGTTTGTGCAGTTATTATAGCAAAACCTTTTTGGCCAAAATAAATAAAATACTGCTTCAGTACAAGCATAAAGTTTAATTTTCTTCACATGGTATTATCAACAGTCTTTGAATATCTGTAATTAGCATAATGTTATTAGATGACACACTTTTTTAATTAAGATAAAAAAATAGTCATTGAATTCCAGGAAACCCTTGACAAATATTCAAGAATTGTTGAGGTCAACGTGAAAAGAAAATTAAACTTTATTTTTGTACTGAAACCATATTTAGTTTCTTTTGTCCAAAAAAAGTTTTGAAATAAAAACTGCAAAAACACTGATCTTTGCTTGCCTTTCCTTCATCCCCATCCTAATAGTTTCGTGTCCGGTTCTACTATCAATGCATCTTTCCCTGCCCTTGCTATTTTTAAGGAAAGAAGAGGTTGCTCTTAGGAACAGGAAGTCAATCTGTTGTATCGTGTGTGCTTGGAGTAGAACTAATGGTCCCTGGTTAGAGAATATGTTCCTCTTGGAACTTCTCTGTAGAAGGGGCGTAAAAGGAAGAGAAGAAGTTTTCTGGTCTGTCTGCCTGTCTTCTGTTCGCTCAGGCTTAGTGTCTCCACGAGATTCTCCCGCATCCTTGAGGTCACATCCAACACACGTTTCCTTACACATGCTTGTTTCTTCAGTTCCAAAGTGAATGTTCTTGTATCAATAGCTATTAATCTCCTTGCTCCACCATCTTGGAGGGATGCTATATTCTTCAAGCTCCATTGAGAATGTCCCTGTGTCACTCGCTATTAATCTCCTTGCTCCCCCATCTTGGAGGGAGGCTATATTCTTACAACACCAAGGAGAATTTGTCTGTGTTACTCGCTATTAATCTCCTTGCTCCCCCATCTTGGAGGGAGGCTATATTCTTACAACACCAAGGAGAATTTGTCTGTGTTACTCGCTATTAATCTCCTTGCTCCGCCATCTTAGAGGGATGCTATATTCTTCAAGCTCCACTGAGAATGTCCCTGTGTCACTCGCTATTAATCTCCTTGCTCCACCATCTTAGAGGGAGGCTATATTCTTACAGCACCAAGGAGAATTTTCCTATGTCACTCGCTACTAATCTCCTTGCTCCACCATCTTGGAGGGAGGCTATATTCTTACAGTACCAAGGATAGTTTTCCTATGTCACTCGCTATTAATCTCCTTGTTCCACCATCTTGGAGGGAGGCTATATTCTTACAGTACCAAGGATAATTTTCCTATGTCACTCGCTACTAATCTACTTGTTCCACCATCTTGGAGGGAGGCTATATTCTTACAGCACCAAGAAGAATTTTCCTATGTCACTCGCTACTAATCTCCTTGCTCCATCATCTTGGAGGGAGGCTATATTCTTACAGCACCAAGGAGAATCTTTCTGTGTTACTCGCTACTAATCTCCTTGTTTCACCATCTTGGAAGAAGGCTATATTCTTACAGCACCAAGGAGGATGTTCCTGTATCACTCGATATTAGTCTCCTTGCTCTGCTATCTTGGAGGGAGGCTATATTCTTACAGCACCAAGGAGGATGTTCCTGTATCACTCGATATTAATCTCCTTGCTCTGCTATCTCGGAGGGAGGCTATATTCTTACAGCACCAAGGAGGATGTTCCTGTATCACTCGATATCAATCTCCTTGTTCCACCATCTATTAGGGGAAATATATTCTTCCAGCTCTAAGGAGAATGTTCATATATCCCCCTCAATCAATGTACTCGTACTTACTTCACCATATCAGAGAAAATTGAAAATACAGTTAAGAGAAAAAGACATATTGGTGGGAGTAAAGACAAGAGGAGAAAGGAAGCGAGGGTATGATAAAGACAAGAGGTTACAGGGAGTAAGAGTAAAATACAGGTAGAGGAGAAAGGTTCAGGGGTAGAGAGAGGTACATACAAGAGAGAGAGAGGTGTGAATACAGACAAGAGGATAAATGGAGGGAGGCAAAGACACAAACAAGAGGAGAAAGGGATCTAGGTGGGAATACAGATAATATGAAAAAGGGAGGAAAGTTGAAATACGGGAAAGAGGAGAAAGAAAGAGAGGTTGAGACACAGAAAAAAAATAGCGGTACTAAGATTGAAATACTTGTAAGATAAGTTAGGGAGGGAGGTGAATATATAGACAAGAGGAGAAAGAAATAGAAATAGATAAAAGAGGAGAAAGTTGAAAATAAGGATAAGAGAAAGAATGAAAGTGGTCCCCGGACAGCTTATTCTTGTTGGGCTTCTTCTGTCTTTAATTCCCTCATACCCCAACCCCCTCCCCTCCAGCCAAACCCAAAGGATAACCAATCAGACAGCCTCTTTCGAGTCAAGAGGATTTGCTTCCTTTCTGTCTCGTTTTGTTGCGGGAGTGTATGAGGATGGTGTCCCCTTTCCAAACCATTTACTCACCCTCATTCCACACATAATCCTTTGCTGTTAAAAAGTCTTTGCCACATTTCGAGTACATTCCTAGGTCGAAGAATCTAATAACGAATTCTAGAAATGCTGTAATAAAGACTAATATTCCACTATTAGTAAACTATGATTTAGTAGTATTCATGGTTACAGCCCAAGTAAAGACTTAAGTTTTAAACAAACTTAAATGTGAATTTGAGTCACTCCGGAGTGAAGGTGCATCTAAGTGTAGTGTAATGTACAACAGCTCCAATGAAACAAGAAGGAAATGAACCTCGTCTTCACTAATTAGACACACTAACCAACATTTAACTTCAGGATGATATTTAACAGTGCCAGTGTAACAGACAATAAATTAACCCTGTCCCTCCCAGTAAGATACACTAACTAATATCTAAGTGTAGGATGATACTCAACAGTCCCGATGTAACAGACAGGAAACGAACCCTGTCCGACATACTAACCGGCATCTAGGTATAGGATGATATTCAACAGTCTAGGTGTAACAGACAGGAAATGAACCCTGCCCTCCCTAGTCAGATACACTAACCAACATCTAAGTGTAGGATGATATTCAACAGTCTAGGTGTAACAGACAGGAAATGAACCCTGCCCTCCCTAGTCAGATACACTAACCAACATCTAAGTGTAGGATGATATTCAACAGTCCCGATGCAACAGACAGGAAATGAACTCTGTCCGACACACTAACCGGCATCTAGGCCTAAGTGTAGGGTGATATTCAACAGTCTAGGTGTAACAGACAGGAAATGAACCCTGTCCTCCTTAGTCAGACACACAAACCGACACCTAACTGGAATATGATATTTAACAGTTCCAGTGTAAAAGATAGGAAATGAACCAGTAAAAAAAGAGTCAATTGCTGTCCATTTTTGTGAAAGTGACCCAAGAGGAACTTAAGACCAACAACGGGAAATGAAAGGAATAATATTCCTACTCTTGTACCTCGCCTCATCACGCGGGGGTTGTCCTGAGCTAATACCGCATCAAGCCCGTCCTCTCTTGAATTCAGTAACTGTTCAGTGGCGCCATCTCTGGGCGGCTAGTGAGGAGTGGTATGGAGTGGTCCTCTCTAGTATTTGGGAGGCATTATGTTTCCTGGCAGCAGCTGACAGGACCTCTAGGTCAAGCACAACTTAATCTGGGACAGCAGCCTCCCATGATTGAGGCTATCTTTATTGGGTGGATTGTTCCTAATCATTTGTTTTAAACACTCTCTGAACTACCCGTCATCTACCTAAAGCTGTGTTGCTGTCTTAGGCTAAGTTAGTTAATAAGTGTGTTGAAAGCTCTCAACGCTCAAAATTGATATTATATGTTCCAAACTTACACGTACTCCTTAAGAGTATAAGGATTCAAATTAATTAAGAGGAAACTAATGTCATGTTTTCCATTTTAAACTTTTACATTTAAAATACTTTTATTTAATTGAAACGAAAGACGATACTTTTGATCATTCGAGTTTATTTTTAGCGTCTTAAATTAATAGAGAAGCAATCTTAAATCTCCAACATTCATTTAAAAAATAGAAAGTAACTTGTATAATATAAAAAAAACCTTTGAAATTAAGTATATTGTCACAAAATGACGAGTTTCATAACTTCCCCACCCCCACTTTGAGGGCTTTCTAAATCCAACTCAATTAATTGCGAATCAGGTCACGCTTTGTGTGCACGTGCAATTTTCCCCGGGAGGGTTTGGGGAGGAAGGGACAGGAGATGACTTCATTAATGGGGGACTCACTAAAACCGATAAAGACCGACAAATTGAATTAAAAGAAGAACTGGATAGGAGCAAATAAGTGAAAAAAAACACCCCCTTCAGCTTCGGGCAAACGAGTTATTACTGCGAGTAAAGGAGTTGATTCTAAGAGAGAGTCAAATGATTGAGAGAAAGAAGTAAGATAAGCCGGCTGGGAGGGAATATAACAGGTTGGTTGATAGAGTAGGACAAGCTGGTTGATAGAGTAGGACAAGCTGGTTGATAGATAGGACAGCCTGGCTGAGAGAGTGGGATTAGCTGGTTAAGAGAGTACGACTAGCTGGTTGAGAGAGTTGGACAAGCTGGTCGAGAGAGTACGACTAGCTGGTTGAGAGAGTCAGACAGGCTGGCTGAGAGAGTAAAAGTGGGCAGGTTGAGAAAGTAATACAACATGGGTGAGATAGTTGGACAGGCTGATCTAGAGAATGGGACAGGCTGGTCTAGATAGACTAGGACAGACTTATTTAGATAGAGTAGGTAGGCTCGTTGATATATTGTTATTATTTTTACCATGTTTTGCTACTCGTCTGAGCTAATCATACTTAATTACACTAGTACACTTACATAGATTACTGTTTCCAGCCTATGCCCTGGGTCAGATCTTTATTCAAGTCATATATTTTTCCACTGTCGGCTTGCTAGGCCTGTTTTAGCTTCGTATACCTTACAATCTATCTTAAGACATTTTTTTTTATTTTACCAACCGGGATCCTAAAACTAGGATGAGCACAACATCCAGTCCCCGGCCGTCCATTTATCGATTTGAAAGGGTTAACCCATATTTCCATCAATGATAAATTTTTAAGCCATGCCAGAAATTGAACCCGGGACCCCTAGCTCAGTAGGCAGACACGCTACCAACTGAGCTAAGGTGTCGGACTTAATTACACTAATGGGGAATAGAAGTGAAAGTGAACTATCTCACATCTTGTCTTGACCCGCGCATTCCTGTCTGCACCTAGCTCGGACACCTTAGTACGCGTATTACTTCCTGCTCATTAGTTTCTAATGATTTGGGGTGTTGAGGGATCAGGATATTTTTCTAGAACGGTGCCTTGTGAAACCGTCTCAGACTCTGAATTACGCATAGCTTAGGTAATACGGCTCGCACATCAGTTCGAGGGCCTATGGGGTTGATTAGAATGCAATAGAACAAAAACCTGTAAAACCACTTTACCAAATTAAGAAAAAAAGCATGTACGAATTGAAAAATAATTATTTAAAATGAAGAAACTATTTAACTGATTTAAATTTTCATCTTGTAAAATGAAGAATGCAGAAAGCCGCACTTCAACACAATATCTGGTTAAAGAGTATTCTAGTAAATAAATGTATGGTTGTTTGGTCTTCTGATGGATTCTTAAATATAAGATTCAACTTTTAGTTTTGGTAAACTAAGGTTTCCATTCTAACATATTTCTTAGACCACAAATATTTGAATATAAACGGATGGAAAATAGAGACATAAGAAAAGTAACATTTTATAATGATTGGTCTCATTAGAAGGCGGTGATCCCTACTAGTGACAGCACCACCTTCCTGAAATGTACCTGTACAGTTCTACTATTGGAGTGACAACGCCGAGGAGACTGATCTGTATCCACTTTGAATGGTCTTCATTCAGACTTTTCTCAAAGAAAAAACACAAATTAAAATTCTGATTTGTATCCACTAAAATTATCTGTATTACATCCACCAAATCCTGAATTGTATCCACTTTGAATGGTCTCGATTCAGGCAGTTTTCAAATAAATTTCTTTAAGAAAAATCCTGAATTGTATCCCCAAATGGCGGACCATAGGTCATAAGTTTTAAACCATAATAAAGATTCACACGTTAAGAAAAATTTGTAATCGATGAAAGAAGAAATAATTCAAAAGAAGAGATGAATGATAAGCAATCAAATACCATAATCAACCTGTCTTAGACAGGCCTAAAATTTATTAATAATAATTAACACAGTAATACATAATTATTGACATTAATCAGACTCCAAACATACTGCCATAACGTGTATAAACTTTATATTACTCAATAAGTTTAAAATATAAAAATTATCGATTTGTCCAAAGCGGATGTAATCTGGTAAATGCGTGCTCCATAAGACCTGCATTGCAATTTAAGAGTGGAACGGCATATAGTAATTTCTAAACACTAACCGTTGCAGTAACACGCTGGAACCATGAGAACAACGAGATTTCAAAGCCAGGGTTTGTCCCGTATGTCCCTAGAAGACGACCAGATTGAAGTCAATGAACTTCACGTTTAGGTCAATTGCAAATGATGGGTTCTTGTCCCGTCAGCAGTAGCATATAGAGCTCACTGTGCCTAGGACGTGAGCAAAGCACATTACCAAAGCACATTACCAAAATCGCGCCAGAAGGATCTCCTTTTCCTCTAGATTGGATTAGATTAAAGCAAGTTTTTCAATGGTCTTTTTTAACATGGAGCTATAGATTTTGGGCAAAGTAAATAAAAGTTTTGCCTCTTTTAAATTATTGAATTCGATCTATGCTGAAAATACATTGACCCGAAAAAACACCTGACACAAGATAAATATGGTTGAAAATTAGTGTTTTAGTAAATAATGCAATATTTAAGGAGAAAAAATACTTCTTCTTCTCAAAATAAGTTTTGAGCCAACTTGAAAAGAGAAGTAAAGCCATTAATGCCAAATTAAGTTTCAATTTACCAATAAATTAATTTGATTATCAATGGACTATTAAACTATTAAAGCATCTTCTAGAAAATACAAAAAGGTGAACATTGATAATACAACCCGCCTCGGTGGCGTAGTTGGATAACGCGCTAGTCGTGTTGAGCTCGACCACCGAGGACGGGGAGATCGAGGTTCGAATCTCGGATCGGGTGAACTGGGGGTGGTTTTTCCTAAGTAGTTTTCCACTCTCCCTCCACGCAAATGCGGCTTCACTTCCTCTAAATTCACCCCTCCCAATTCCTAATCCATTAGCGTAATTAGTACTTAAAGCGTATAACCCGAACGGGTAGTAAGACGCGGTGCTAAATATTATTATTATTATTGATAATACAAATATAAAGTGATTGTTGATAAATATCTATAAAATAACACAAACAATTTTGACTACAAAACATTTTTTTAAAGGTGACCCAAATGTTCATTCGTTTAACTGTTGTTGCACTATGGTACTTATATTATTTTGTTAAATTACATAAAAACAAATTACATTTTAAATAGTTTGATGGAATTAAATAACACACGTAGGGAGTTGAGAAAATTCTATACTGCTGCACTCTACCGGAAGTGTGGTGAAACTTCTATACTACGTCCGTTTAAAGTTTCTTCAATAAAACTTAAGACTTGAAATCCGCCATTTGTGGTTACAATTAAGAATTTTTATTGAGGTTGTTTATTTGAGAAATATGAAGACCATTCATAATGCAAGTGCATAAAATTCAGGATTTTTACTAAAGCTATTTATTTGAAAATTGTCTGAATGAAGACCATTCAGAGTGGATACAAATCAGGATTTAGTGGATATAATGCAGATAATTCTGGTGGATAGAATACAGCTCCCCCACAACACCAGCTGCCTAAACTGTACCCGTACAGTCCTTCTAACGGTGTGTAGTGACAACACCTGCCTGTATTGTACTGGTACAGTCCTACTAGCGATGTGTAGTGACAACACCTGCCTGTATTGTACTGGTACAGTCCTACTAGCGGTGTGTAGTGACAACACCTGCCTGAACTGAACTGGCACAGTCCTACTAGTGGACTGGAGTGACAACACCTGCCTGTATTGTACTGGTACAGTCCTAATAGTGATGTGTAGTGACAACACCACCTGCCTGTATTGTACTGGTACAGTCCTACTAGTGGACTGGAGTGACAACACCTGTCTCTATTGTACTGGTACAGTCCTAATAGTGATGTGTAGTGACAACACCTGCCTTATTGTACTGGTACAGTCCTACTAGTGGTATGTGGTGACAACACCTGCCTGTATTGTACTGGTACAGTCCTACTAGTGGTATGTGGTGACAACACCACCAACCTGAACTGTATTAGTACAATCCTAATAGTGATGTGTAGTGACAGCACCTGCCTGTATTATACTGGTACAGTCCTACTAGCAGTGTGTAGTGACAACACTTGCTTGAACTGTATTGGTACAGTCTTACTAGCGGTGTGGAGTGACAACACCTGCCTGTATTGTACTGGTACAGTCCTACTAGTGGTATGTGGTGACAACACCTGCCTGTATTGTACTGGTACAGTTCTAATAGTGATGTGTAGTGACATCACCTGCCTGTATTATACTGGTACAGTCCTACTAGCAGTGTGTAGTGACAACACCTGCTTGAACTGTATTGGTACAGTCTTACTAGCGGTGTGGAGTGACAACACTTGCCTGAACTGTACTGGCACAGTCCTAATAGTGATGTGTAGTGACAACACCTGCCTGTATTGTACTGGTACAGTCCTTCTAACGGTGTAGAGTGACAACACCTGCCTGAACTGTATTGGTACAGTCCTACTAGTGGTGTGTAGTGACCAAACCACCGCCCTGAACTGTACAGATTTTATAGTTCTTAACGGCGGGAAGATATGATTATTATTATTAATTTTATTATTATTATTATTATTATTATTATTATTATTATTATTATTATTAGCACCGCGTCTTATTACCTGTTCGGGTTGTACGCACTTACGCTAATGTGTAATGGTAGGGTGAATGTGAGATTAAATGGAGGACCTACAGTTTAACGTGGGATCCGAACCACGGTGGAGGCCTGGCATTCCTCACATTCACAAGTTGTGATTACTACACGTCTTGTCAGAGGTGAAGGAAGGGTTTGGCAATCAGATAAATCTGTGCCGGGACCGAGGATTGAACCCCAAACCCCCAGCACAGAAGTTCGACACCTTACCCCTAGACCGCCAGGTCACCGTGAGAAGATAGGAGACCCGGGTTCTATTCCAAGTGCTGGGTACAATGAAACAAGGTTCAAATGGGAACACACAAAGTGGTAAGCTTACATTCTTGTGGTATCGTCTGCTCAGCGCAATTATCTTTAATCTGCGACATTCATCTGGTTAAATTTACTTAAACTTCATCTTCCTCAACCTGTTCGTTAGAAACGATAGTTCAAGGGTTTTTAACCAGTGGTATCTATACGCTTTGAGGTTATGGAAACAAATAATAGGCCAATGAGAGTATGAGACTGAGTTTCTGAACAATTTTTTTTACAAAAATATTAAGTTAGAATAAACTATCACCTTTATTAATACGAATTGTGTATTTGTGATTTTACATTTTTCTATAAATAAATATGATATATCCTTATGGCTTTGTTTCAGCTGCTCTGTTTATATTTTTCTATATGCATATTAAAACCAAGCTATTGACATATTTTGTAGTCATAGTGTTACCTGATAGGAATGGTGATGGTGATAATGATGATGATAATAATTTCAACAGTCTGGTGAAGGATACATAGGGCCATCAAGGTCAATTCATTGGGGGTTTGTATTCACAAAAAAGTTAAGAACTCGTTAGATAGATTATGTAGCTAATATAGTTAGCTCAATAGCGTTTAAGGTAGGTAGCTCAACTCATTTGCAACAGCATCCTGTACACATACAGTAGCCCCATGGCTTCTTTGGTGCTGACTGACAGCTCACAGCTGACAGCTGACGGCTTTGAAAAGCTACCAGACCAAATTATGCATCCCTATGCCGAACCATATGATCTGCAAAAAACATGTGTTTAGCAGCTGTCACTTCTGATAGTCAAAATTTAGGTATATACCTAAATGTTGACTATCAGAAGTCAGCTGTGAACTGTCAGTCAGCACCAAAGAAGCCATGGAACTACTGTAGCTGCAATGTAGTAGGATATTATAAAGCTGGTGTAAAAAGAGACAACTTAAGCCTAGTTCGACACATTAACTCGGTCAGTAGCGTGTAGCGACACCTCGGAGAGAAAGTATTGTAATCGTCAAAAAATCGAACTAAAAATTTTAATAAACGTCAACGCTTCATGACCCCCTGAAACAATAAAAAGTTGTTTTCGCAATGCCGTCTGTCTGTCTGTCTATATCTCGGGCTAGAGCCAAAGCTATTTTACCGATTGGGCTAAAACTTGGTATCTAAGATTTGCATAAGGTGCCCGTGAGGGGTTTTTGGAACTAGATATCTAACCCTAAATTTACTGAAGGGCAAAAAGAGAACAAATTGATTTTCTCGAAATTCCCTCCAAAGATTTTGATTAAATTTTATATCTAGACACTGTTTATCAATATAAACAAGATGTATATTCTCATTTTCTAATTAAAATGACTTTGAGGGTACTTTATATGGGGGAAATTTTGCAGTTTTCATAATTTCTTTGCAACTATTTGAGATACGAAATTTCTTATTGTAAAATTTTAGAACCATTAAAGATAAAATCTTTTATTTGAAATATATTTTTATAAAACTAATAATTTCTGAGCTATAAGCAAATATATATACATTTTAATTAAGGTTTTTGAAAATGAATTTGATTCTTATGCTCTTTGGTGGACAGAGATATTTCTCTTTTAAATTTTTCTGTGACGGTGTTCCTTGTTCCTAATGTCATAAATTAAGTACCGGTGTATATTATTTCATTCATGATCTTTGATGTAGTATTTCTACAACAATGTATCGACTATTATTTCGTTTCACAAACTATTACGAGTTTTTAGTAAATGTCTATTTTAAGATAAACTCTGGAGAAAGTCTGTGCGGTGCATCGTACCATATTTTTTTTTATCATACGCGAAATACACATTCTGAGGTTTCACTAGGTTAAGTACAAATGCAAAAATTCAGCTTGGTTTTGAAACTTCCCCACACCAGTTGTCGCGTAACTTAAGGCGTTAAAATTGCAACATATGTCAAAGTAAAAGACCCTAATAATTTTCTAGGTATTCAAGTATATTCCAAGTTTCAGCCTGCTATTATACTTGGTTTTAAATTTTTATTAATTTAAGGTATTTAACGTGCATTTTTTGAACCTACTAATTATATCATCACATGAGAATGTCTATGAACGAGAGTGAAAGATCCTACCAATTTTTCCGGAAAAGGTATTTTCACATACGTTCCAAGTTCTTTTACAAATCACAATCAACATGGGACCGATGGCTTTACTTCCCCTCCAAAGGAAATGGTGGTACGAATACTTATCCCTCAAGAAAAATTCGTTGATCCCGGCTGGGTTTGAACCCACAAACATCGGGTCTTGAGGTGAGAACTTTAACCTAAGAACACCAAGGTGGAATTGGTTTTAAGGATCCATGCCAATGGTAATAAAGTTAAAGATGTGAGGCTCGCAAAATGCATTCTCAAGCTTTAACATATTATCTCAGTTTTCAATTTCTATGTTTGTTTGTTTTGTTTTTTAACTATCCACACTGTTTATGATGTGATTAAAGGCGTCAAACTTGTAATATATTTAAAAGTAACAAAAAAAATACACCAAAGGTTTTGCTTAGTACATAAAGATATTCCAAATTTAAGCTAATTATTTTTCTTAGTTTGCAAGTTCCCCGAATCAGTGATCAAGTGCTCTAAAAATTCAGACTCGCAATAAATAAATAATAATAGTACAAAAAATACACTTGAAGCACATATCTTCAGGTTTCCTTTTTTTTAAAGTTTCATCTTTCTAGATATTTTGATTTTGGAGTTACTAGTACAGGCGGGTTTCCAAGGGGGGTTCAAAAGTATGACTCACGACCATATCAGTCGTGTACTTGCCCAAAGCCTTTGATCGTTTACGATTTATACCAGCGATGATCGTATCGTCCTTGTCTGAAATCTAACAAACTAATCCTTTAGTCTTGTAGAGTCATTTTATTATAGCTCAGGTCCTGTTGCGTCCATTGTGACATAGTGGAACTGTGAAAACAAAATATGCCTGAGGGGCACAGCCTGTGATTACCACGAGTACGTAGGCCTAAGCCAAGTTTTAACTTTCTATGTTGTTGTTTTATTGTTCTGGAGTTTCCCGAATATGCGGCCTTGTGGTCTAAGGCATTAAGTCTGCAATGGATGTAAAAATAAAAAGGGCTCGAGCTGATAATTTAAAAAATGAACAATGTTCTTGGTTCTTTAAGTTACAGCGTTTACACACAAATATACATTTATTTTTAGTTATATAATTATCTTCTTTGCTATTCTGGCGTTTAAGCTGCCTTATTTTGATAGAATTAATCTGCTTGTATGCATAGTTATCAGTGTAAGTGTAAGATAAAATCAAATAAAGCTGTGGAACGCTACCTGTGTGATTTTTATTTATAAAAGAAACACTATACCTACTAATCTGAGAACAAAATAAACAACCAAATCCAACCGTAATTTTTCCTTGGATTTAAATGTATATACTTTTTTGGTGATAGAATTAGACAAAAAACAAATTAATACTATAATATGTAATAGTACATTTTATTCATATTCATTTTAGTGGTTTAAGAAAGAATATTTGAAAAACCATCAATTGTGTTGGTTTTAATGTCCTTGATCAATTCCCTAAAGGCATAGTTCGTTAATCATTATCTTAAAACCTTTACGAAAAAAATACTACATAATAATAAAAAAACTCATGCAAATCATTTAAGTGGTTCCCTAGCTATAAGTAAACAAACATATTCACAGAAAATAATTTATATGTATAGGATAAGCGTTGTTAACCCGGGTACAGGGAGATATGACGCCCCCAATAATCTGATCAAATGGTAAACTCTTAGTACCGTAATAGAGCGTGAATTATTTCGTTCTCATGATTGAAAATACATGTTTGGAGCAATACTTACATGAATAAGGTAACTTTCCATACAATTTTTAGAATTAATTGCATTATTATATTATCCGTGTTATTAATTTGGTACGAAGTAATATTTACTTCCTAAAAATTATCTAAAGTAAAAATGGGTTTCTTTCTGCCTTCCCCCAGCTCCCCCCTCAAATAATTAAATCTAACGATCTAAATGTAATGTTTGTCCGTGCCAATAACTACACTCTAAGTTGTGTTTGGTGTAATTTTCCTGATGGATTTGAGAAAATATACACTCTAAGTTGTGTTTGGTGTAATGTTCCTGATGGTTTTGCAAAAATATACACTCTAAGTTGTGTTTGGTGTAATGTTCCTGATGGTTTTGCAGAAATATACACTCTAAGTTGTGTTTGGTGCATTGTTCCTGATGGTTTTGCAAAAATTAACACTAAGTTGTGTTTGGTGCAATTTTCCCGATGGTTTTGCAAACATATACACTTTAAGTTGTGTTTGGTGCAATGTTCCTGATGGTTTTGCAAAAATATACACTAAGTTGTGTTTGGTGCAATGTTCCTGATGGTTTTGCAAAATATACACTTTAAGTTGTGCGTGGTGCAATGTTTCTGACAGTGACAATATCTACACTCTAATTGGAGCGTGGTGAAATGTTCCTGATAGTGTTGCAATACCTACATTCTAATTGGAGTGTGACACACTGTTCCTGATAGTGTTGTAATATCTACATTCTAATTGAAGCGTGGTGAAATGTTCCTGATAGTGTTGCAATACCTACATTTTAATTGGAGCGTGGTGCAATGTTCCTGATAGTGTTGCAATACCTACATTTTAATTGGAGCGTTGTGCAATGTTCCTGATAGTGTTGCAATATCTACATTCTAATTGGAGCGTGGTGAAATGTTCCTAACAGTGGTGCAATATCTACACTCTAATTGGAGCGTGGTGAAATGTTCCTAACAGTGGTGCAATATCTACACTCTAATTGGAGCGTGGTGCAATGTTCCTGATAGTGTTGCAATATCTACACTCTAATTGGAGCGTGATGCAATGTTCATGATAGTGTTGCCAAGTCTACTATTCTCACCTGCTTTGGGTACAATGTTCCTGACAGTGTTGCCAAAGTTTCTTCCTTGTCCTCTTCCTGCCAAGTACTTATGGTATAGATCCAACATATGTCGGGGTGGTCTGGCAATGCTCTTGATAGTTGCCACTTGGGGTGGTCTGATCTTCAGCATCTGCTGGAACACTCTCTGCACGGAAACCTCCTGGGCTGCGTCTAGGGCACCGCTGGCAGCTGTGGTGGTAACTAGTACTGCCAGGAGAAGTGACAACATCGCAACAACCATCTTGGAAAATGTTGTTTAAAATTATCTTGGTTCACTCCTTTCCTAAATACTTTTTATCTTGGTGTAGCTTTTTAAATGTGTCTCCAATAACGCAATCTCTAAATACTTATTGACTTCTCATTATTGTTTTTTAAATATTTCTCCAGTCACTAGTTCACTAAATACTCATTAACGTCACTTTAAAAAAAATCCCTCCGTTCATTTGAGCTCTAAATACTTTTTAGCTTCGCGCTGTTTATTTCAATATTTCCTCTTTCACTCAAACTCTAAATATTATTTTTTATTCGTGTTGTTTTTAAATGTGTTTCAATTAACTTAAACTCTAAATACGTTTTAACTTGTATTTTTTTTAATGTGTCACCACTCACTCAAATTTTAAATACTTTTTAACTTCACGATGTTGTTTTTTTAAATGTGTATGTGTCAGTTTGACCACTAACTAATGTTTAACTTAGTATCGTTTTTTAAATGCCTATTCGTTCACTCACTTTCAAAATGCAGTTGATCTTCAAGTTGTTTTCACGCAATTTTTAAAGATATTTGAATTTAGGGTAAATACTTTTTGAATGTGTTTTAATCCACTCAATTTTTAATAAAATATTAGTTTTGTATTGTTGTTGTTGTTGTTGTTGTTGTTGTTGCCTCTCCATTCACTCATTTTAAATGCATTTAAATTTGTGGATTCATTTAATTTAAAAGTTAACTATATATATGTATATATTATTTAAATTTCTTAACGTGTTATTTACTTGTTTTACAAAGCCAATAAATGTGATTCATTTTCTTGTTAATTTTTAATTCTATAATTTTACCTGCGTTGCTCTTGACACAAATGAGATGCAACTAAGCCCTTTGGGCAGGAATTTGAAGTGTCCCGGCTTCATTGCTGGCCTGTCTTAAGATGAACAACAGTATTTCGATACAGATTCAGAGACAGCTTACAGACTTATTCAGTTTATAAATCACTTGAATTATTTATTTCCATATTTCAACAAACGGGGATGGAAGCTATCTCCCTCCATGTCACTTCACACTTTCTTCTGCTCAAACTAATTGCTGTTACTTTGTATGTGGAGCTAGCGAGAGAGAAAGAAAGAGAACACGCTTCTATTCCAAGCGACGCCTTTGGGTTGCACACAGACGCTAGTCTAGCGGAGACTGAGCTCGGCCATGCTACCTGCGGTCCTCTTTGTAGCGCGCGTCAGAGATCCGGCGCTCCTAATGGCCGCTGCTGCCAGCCAACCACGGGACACCGTTACGTGCGGGCTCATTCTGGGCACTTTGAGGCGTGTGGGGAACTTTTAAAATGAATTCAAACATGGCTTTTTTTTTAATAAATAAATAGAATCTTAGAAGTAAAACTATTTAAAAACTTGTATCTCAAACAATTAGCTAAGGGTTTATTAGCGCCTGGAAAGTCACTTGGAACACCCTCCTCCCTCTCTCTGTTTTCTCTCACCATGAAGAGTATTTGATCCCAACAGGAATAAAACTAAGGTCCCTTGTAGGTGGTCGATTGTCTTGAGCTCAGTGATCTCCATCAAGTAAGGTCCCGACTTAACGTAGAAGCTCAAATGCTAAAAAAGCAAAACGAAATATAAATGCCTTTGGATTGTCTTTTGTCTTAAAATTTAAACTATCTATAAGTAACTTTTAAATTAAATGAATCATTAAATTTAAATGTATTTAAAATGATTAACTAAAGAGGCACTAAAATACAACACCAATACAACATTGACATTTATTTAAAACTTGAATGATTGGAAACATTTTGAAAAGCATTAACGCTAAATTTAAATAGCTTCAAAACTTGCATGAAAACAATTAGAGGATCAACTGTATTTTGAAATTTAATGAACGAGTAGGCATTTCAAAACAATACGATGTTAAACAGTATTTAGAGTTCGAGTGAGTGACGACATATTTAAAAAAATATTAAAAAGTAAGGTATCAACATATCTTCTTTCGTTGCCCTCATTAGATCTTAGTATATATGGGGATGTTAATGCCTGACCTCACTGCTTGGTGTGGTAGAGGTAGATGTGTCGGTTCTTTAGTTTGTCTTCAGCTCATGTTTACATTTAGACTCCCACTCATAAATCAATTTCGGCGTAGAAAGTTATATAATGCCACCTCTAAACAACAACTTAACTCTCGTGTACAAATAACGACTGGCCAAATAATCTGAGAACACAGTATGGCGTTGTTGAAAAAGATGAATACGTCTAGACAAAACATTCTACGGAGTCTGGAGAGAGCGTTTCTCAAGGATTCTCTTCTAAAATATTCCTTATTTGGTGTAGATAACCAACCAGAACCAACCAACTCAACCTAGAACAGCACCATTCCACATCGCTATATAATGAAATATATGGAGACAAAGAAATACTAGACTATTGCACTACGTGAGCTTAGTCGTGACTCACAGAAGTCGATATATTTACACGGTCAGCCATGGAAAAGGGACATAAATCTGTCATCGCTATAAGTATCCAGTCAATCAAGATACATGCAGTGGCGGAGCTCGGTTTGGTTGCACCCTCTCAGGTGCTTAAAACATTGCACCCTCTTTCCACTTATCCCTCATGTTATCATGCCATTTCATTGCTAGCAAACTTCTACTTTTAGCTTTCTCTTGGCCCTTCGTGATCGTCAAAAAAATCGAACTCCCCGATTTTGATAAATGTCGATGTTTCCTGACCCACTGAAACTGAAAAAGTTGTTTTCGTGAAGCCATCTGTCTGTGTTTGTATCTCGGCTTGGACCCTAAACCACTTTACCTAAAACTTGGTATCTAGGGTTTTCATAAGGTTTCTTCTAAGGGTTTTTTGGAAATAGATATCCAACCTTAGATAGTTTACAAAATGGAAAAAAGAGGAAAATTCAATTTTCTCAAATTCCATTTTGACGATTTTGATTAAAATTTATATCTATACATTGTTTAACATTACAAATAAAATGGCAAATCTCATTTTAAATATCCCATGAAAATGACTTTAAATGTACTTTACATAAGAGGTCATTTCCAATTTTGATAATATCTGAGTTATAAAATAACTTATCATTTGTAATATTAAAATTAAAATAATTTATATGGAAATTTTTTTATTAAATCAATAGTTTATGAGCTATAAGCAAATATATTATTTTTTTATGTAACTTTTTGAAAACCGAAATTAAGTGTTATAGCCCTTGGTGGAGAGAGTTCTTTTTTTTTTATAAATGTTCCCGTAAACCTGTATACTATTTCATTCATGCTCTTTGGTGGAGTATTTCTGCAACAATTTAGGTTAGTTTGTTTCACTAATCTTACGAGTTTTTGGCAAATCTCTCTATTTTAGGAGAAAAGAAAGAGAAAGTCTATGCAGTGCGCAGTACCATTTATTTTTAAATGCAGAAGGTTGTATTATTTATTTGATGTATAAATATGGTCTTAATATAAAATATTAATTAATTAATTTTCATTTTTTGTTTGAAGAAAGGGATCACAAATGAGAGGATTAGCATGAGCTGTTAATTTTTTGAATCAATACTATTGCTGGGTATATCTGGAAACACATCAGCAACAAAGTAATACAAGCTTTCATAACTTAAATTAACGGAATAATTTAATCTGCTCATTTTACAACACAAAGAAATCTCATAAAGTTGAAAATGTGAATAAAAACTCTTATTTCACAAGCTAATCTACTGCCAACATTATTATAAGGAAACTATTTTTCAGAAGAATCCAATAGCAACTGATTTTTATTTTTGGTAATAAATGTCGCCTGAAGCTTCTAGATAATGTATATATAAACATTAGTTCAACAAAATATATCACAGAGTGCGCATAATTTCGGAAATAAAAAGGCGGTTGAAAAACGTGGAGCTACTTATCCCACCTTCGACGTTAGTTTGGTAAGAACGTAGTACTACATATCCCGTCCTTAATGAAATAACACTAAATTTCCCTTTCATCTTTTTCTTGTTTCCTCTAAAAACTAATGCCCCTACAAACCTTAACATCGTGCCCCCAAATCTCTTTTCAACTCTCCTGCGACCCCTCCCCCCCCCCCCAATNCCCTCCCCCCCCCCCCAATTCTTCCTAACAGTAACGGGGGGTGCGGGTCCATATACTTGCCTATTTACCCAGTCAGCCACGAGACAGGGACATAAATCTGTCGTCGATATATTTACCCAGTCAGCCACGATACAGGGGCATATATCTGTCGTCGATATATTTACCTAGTCAGCCACGAGACAGGGACGTATATATGTCGTCGATATATTTACCCAGTCAGCCACGATACAGGGGCATAGATCTGTCGTCAATATATTTACCCAGTCAGCCACGAGACAGGGGCATAGATCTGTTTTCAATATATTTACCCAGTCAGCCACGAGACAGGGGCATATATCTGTCGTCGATATATTTAACCAGTCAGCCACGAGACAGGGGCATATATCTGTCGTCGATATATTTACGAAGCTAGCCACGATACAGGGGCATATATCTGTCGTAGATATATTTACCCAGTTAGCCACGAGACAGGGGCATATATCTGTCGTCGATATATTTAACCAGTCAGCCACGATTCAGGGGCATAAATCTGTCGTCGATATATTTAACCAGTCAGCCACGAGACAGGGGCATATATCTGTCATCGATATATTTAACCAGTCAGCCACGAGACAGGGGCATATATCTATCGTCGATATATTTAACCAGTCAGCCACGAAACCGTGGCATGAATATGTCGTCAATATACTTAACCAGTCAGCCACGAGACAGGGGCATATATCTGTCGTCGATATATTTACCCAGTCAGCTACGAGACAGGGACATAGATCTGTCGTCGATATATTTACACAGTCATGATACATGGACAAAATTTGTAATCTTATGTTTATTATCATAAAATGTGTTAATAAATCATTAGCGTTATAACATTGTATCCATACTCTGTATTGTTTTTGACAAAGTTTTTGAAAGTTTGAATTTGACCCGGGATCTAGGCCCAGATTCTATACTGACCACATGCACTGAAGATTCAGTAGTGTTATATATGATGAGCAATTCTGAACCGGGGGGCGCGTAAGGTTTTTTGAGAGGCGTCGAAAAAATAATAATTAAAGTTTGTATTTGCTTATTACTGAAGTCAATTTTTAAAATTAAATTTTAGCTTCAAAAGAAATTAGTCCGGAATTAAATAATGTAATGATGGTTTCTGTAAAAGTGATGAATTTTATAAACGCAAATGCATTTAATTTTAGACTATTTTCTGCTCTTTTTGAAGAAATTGGTGCCGGCCATACATCGCTACTACTTCACCCATAGAAATTAGATGGTTCTCGCGAGGGAAAATTCTTGAACGTTTATTAGAATTAAAAATTGAAGTTGAAATATTTTTAAATGATCTATAATTATCTATTATCTATAATTATCTATAATCCGGTTTGGCCATTTACTTCGATAGTAGGAATTGGATTGCAAAACACTTTCACAAAATTGGTAGATATTTTTTTCCATTCTAAATCAGCTAGATTTATCTTTACAAGGAAATCTGTCCAACATTTTTACTATGAAAAGTAAAAGAGAAGCGATGAAAATGAAAATGCATAGATGGATTTAAAGAATAGAAATGCAAGTTTTTGAAATATTTCTGAACTATTTGCAAATTATTTCAGACAACAATTTTACATTTGATACACAGCATATAAATTCTGTAATTAAATGTCATCTCCAGAAATTAATAGAAAAACTTGAGAAATATTTTCCAAATACTGAACTTGATAGCAGAAAATTGTGGATTCAAGATCCGTGTAATAACTGGGATAATACCAACTTATCACCTATGGACGAGGACACACTGCTGGAATTAACAAAGGATTTAAGTCTGATTTCCACTTTCAAAAAGAAACGTTTGGTCCAATTTTGGATACATATCTGGAGTGAATATCCCCATTTGTTTACCATCGCCATTCAAAATTTTCTGCCCTTTGTTTCTACTTATTTATGTGAAAAGTTATTTTCCACAAGGACAAATATTAAAATGAAGCAATGAAATCGACCCCGAATCGACTCCTGCATGCGAATAAAACTAAGTACCTAATACAAGTGAAACAAGAATAGACAAATTAGTGGAAATTGTTCAACAGCGGAGGTCCCATTAAATACATTTAGGTTATTTGAGTTCTGTTTTTATATTTGTTGTTATAATCAGTAAATAAAGCCACTATTTTAGAATAAATTTCAATGATTATTAAGTTAGTAAAAACTTGGGGGCCACGAAAATATTTAAGGATAAGTAATAAGAGGTTGAGTAACAAGTAAGTTAAGTAATAAGAGCTTGAGAACCACTTTTATAGATGACTAAATTTGGTTTATTATGAAAAGCTTGTGCTGATTAACATACTATTGTATGCATCTCATTTGATCATTCAATTAATATAATAAGTTGAATAATATTTTTTCCTTTTTTTTATATAGTCTACCTTACCTGTTTTCCTGCCTTGATACATAAATGGGTTCTAAGTAAATCTTGAAAAGATTAAATATACGAATACTTATTTGATTAAAGCTATTTTAAATTTCCGTCTGCGCTATTCAGTGCCATCCATTATTTTTGTATATTATTTATTAATATATTATTATTATTATTATTATTATTTGCCAATTTAAAATCGGCCTATTAAAATTGATTACTTTTGTATGAATATAATGACTAATATGTTCACTGCAGCTATATGCTTAATATGCACGGTAATAATGATCTGGTCACAAAAAATGGCTCCTAATAGAGCTGCAACCAGCCTTGTAATAACGTAGGAAGAGTTGTATAAGCTGTCTGGTGCTGGCTTTAAACATAAGCCCGAGAAACTATCCTAAGTACTCACGTTGGGTGATGGAGTGGTGGGAGGAGTAAAGTGTTGCTATTCCTATTGTAACGTTAACTTACAGTTAGTTACAATTGGATCCATCCCGTTATAATGTTGATACTTAACTATCAAGAATTCATACCACCCGCTCAATAATTCCGACCCAAATAGAATCTCTACAATGGTACTATTCTCTGTTGTAGTCCCT
>CABFWO010002367.1:0-11547 GCA_902155825.1 Timema genevievae
ATCCGATATAGTTCGGGGGTAGTATTTCAAAAGTTAATTTTTAATTTGGGTTTTAGTTTTAAACGTAATTTTTCTAAATTCAAATAAGAAAAATAAACTATTCCGCACAGATTAATATGTCATAGGGATGTGGAGGGTTGGTTTTAAAAAAGTGCACCACATTCGCCCCCTCGCTCCTCCCTCACCCCTTTCCCCGCTGCTGGTTTTCCAAACTCGAAACTCCCCCGTCAACAATAATCCAGTCTGTTGCAAAACTTACGCCTTAAACCGTCTGGCCACTGGTTTGAGTGATCTTTTATTAAAGTAAAGGGTTTAAGGTGGGAGTTTAGGGAACGGAAGAAAAGGTCAGTGTTTTTGCAGTTTTTTTTATGGCAAAACAATTTTTTGGATAAAATAAATAAAATATTGCTCCAGTACAAACATAATAATTAAATTTTCTCCGCATGGTGATATCAACAGTTGTTGAATATCTGTCATGAGCTTAGCGGGATTAGATGAGAAACTTTTTAAATGAAGAGAAAAAGTTGTCATTGTCGACAAATATTCAACAACTTTTAATATCTTAATATGAAGAAAATTAAAACTCTTATGTTTTTACTAGAGAAATATTTTTTTTATGTTTGCCAAAAAATTGTTTTGCCATAAAAAACTGCAAAAGCACTGGCTTTTTATAACATCCCCTTCCATCTCACCTTAAGGGAACCACCTACTTGAAGGGAAATATCAGCACATTTCCGTATTTATCGTGGTAATGGAAGTTCTGAAGCCTTAAAACCATTAAAACAATCCTTAAATATATAAATATATTAGAATGTTCTTTCGTGACCTTGTTAAAATATGACTTTATTTGTTCGTGGAAGACTAAATCTAAGTTTTTAACCATTTACTTTGATTTAAGAGATGCGACATTTCAAGTAAAATATGTCTGAAAATTAGCTAATTTCTCCTTTATTTTAGTAAAAATTATATAACTTAAAATTAAAAGTTTTTAATTCTATAAGTCGATGTTGATAACCTTTGCTTCCACTTTATCTTGATATTTCGAAATAAAGAACCACTTGTTAAATAAAGCGAGTTTTTTTAACGTCTTCAACGCTTCTCAGCGCTGCGGTAGGTGGCCCCTTTAACATATGGAGGCATTAAATAAAACATATTTAATTTATTTATTGAATAAGCCATAATATATCAACGATACAGTTCAATTTTAATAGGAACAACCTTTTTTCTTTTCTTTTTTGTGCGGCCAACATTGATAACATTTTACTATTATGTTATTATTGCTATGTTATAGGTATTTATATTATAAATGACAGCTACAGATCACATGAATTGACGTATGAACACGTGAAATTATATCTAACAACTTTTCTAGCTTTCAGATAAAGCCCTTCCTATGAAAATTGGACCGTATACAACAAATACAATCTCACTTAGATGAACACGTGGTCTAAGGCGTCACTTTAGATGATATAGACTATACTTCCAATGATGTGGAGATCAGGGTTTGAATCCTGGTCGGGTGAACTGTGTTTTTTTCCTTAAATGTTTTCCCGCTCTCTCCTTCCACGCAAAAGGGGGTACACTTACTTTAAATCTAACCTTCTTCATCCTCAACACATTAGTGTGGTTAGTACGTATGCGTACAGTACGAAGGTGTGGTGAGATCGGGTGACACAAATATATAAATATCTGTACATATTATACTACTATAAAGCCACATGGCTGACTCACTCACTCACTCACATTAATGTTTACCCACTTCCAGATGAGATAGAAACTTGAAATTTGGAAAACTTATAGCTTCTAGCCTGTAACCGACGGGAAAATTCCAAAAAGTTAAAAAAAATTAACCTCCTAAAAAAATTCAAAATGATGGAGCAACTTTAAAGTCGGTGCGGACCTTTCTTTGGAGGTTTCTTTGTGGCTAAACGGTAAGAACTGTCAAAAAACAGATTGTACCAGCAGCCACGGATTTGACGATCTAGAGCTAGATTTTTGATTTTAGGTAAATTTTGCACACTTCCCACACATTTTTTTAATTTTCTGACACACTTATGGGACAGCTAGCATTATAAAATTTGGCAGACATATTGGCACATCTAATTGCCATAAGCGTGCCAAATTTGATGATTCTAGCTGCCCTATAAGTGTGGAAAAACTAAAATAATGTGTTAAAAATATAATACAATAATGGTAACTTTAATTTGTAAAGTTCAAAACAACCCTGGAATTACATTAGTTTACATTCACTTGCAAAGAAAAGTCACTGGGGTTTTGGGGGCGGAGCCCCCAACGAGAAAAGCGAGTACTGCACACAGATACCTACATAAATAATAACGCCGTTCCCTAACAAGGTAGGTAAGAAACTGTGCATTTATCTCAAAAAACAACAGCTCCGTACTTAATCCATCCACACTAACTTTCTCCAAACTTCCCTATCCTTGCATACTCCCTTCTCTTCAACAACATCCATACACCGAGTCATACATGATCTTTTATTTTTTAAACTCTAATGTTTATCTTTTTCACACATTTGTCTACAACATTTAATCACATCTTGCATGGCCTACCCCTTCCTTTTGATCCACACACTCTACCTTCATATATTTGCTTCATCAAAATGTTTGCTAAGTAACGTGTATGCGCCTTAATTTCTTGTTCCATGTCGACTCACGGACAACCCGCACTTTATCCCCCCCCCCCTAGGAAAATGAAACATTCGACTCGGCGCTGTGGAACATCAAAGAGGAGCCGCCCGGATTGTAACCCTCCCACTTTTCCTCCCCTCCGCCGAACCCTCACATTACTACTCTAGTACTATTCCTCTCCTCCCACCCCAACTCCCACTATAACACCGTGGTCATTTCTAACTAATGCTGGGATCACACTCAACTTAACGTTCACTTAAGGTTAACTCAACTTAACGGATGTCTTGGGAGGTATTTCACGTTAAGTGAACGTTACATGAAGGGTATCACGTGATCTAGCCAGCCAATCATTATGCGAGTGACGTCAACAGGGCTATTTATTAATTCATTTGTTGGTTTTATGATCAAGGTTTACTCTTTAGTTTAAGTTCTAGTGATCAGACATTGTAACAAAATAATTAAACTAAAATAGTAAAACTAAATTTATCGAAAAAGTTTAGTAATATATATTTATTATATCGATATAAAACAATAAACATTCACAGATTATCACTTTACAAATAGTACAAATCACAGATCATACTCGAGAGTGGAGATGTTTGGCTCGAGTTGTTACGTGAATCGTGATCACACATCTGTTTCCTTAAGTTAAGTGAACGTTACGTTAAGTTAACGTTAAGTTGATCCTGATCCCGGCGTTAGGGTCATATCAACACGGGACAGGCCACAAACAAAGAAAGAAATAATTTCTGCCGCGAATCAGCAATTTATTCTGATTAAGCGCTGGCCGACAACATATTTAAACACTCAAATCTCAAATGTGAGGGGGGTTTTTTTGGTGTAATTTTCTTATTTTTCGTGATCCCTCAGATTGAGGAAGTATTGTGATCGTCAAAGAAATCGGACTCGTGATTTTGATGAATGTCGAGGTTTCATGACTCCATGAAACTGAAAAGATTGTTTCTCCAATGCCATCGGCCGGTCTGTTTATATCTCAACCCAGAACTGAAACCATTTAGGGTTCCAAGAAGGATTTTTTTTATGTCTGACCCCAAAATCAAGGGTAGTTTACTTTTTAAGAGCGAAAAGATTTTCTCGAAATTGACTATAACAATTTTGATTAAAATTATTAATATCTGGATAATTTACTTCGGGGATATTTTCAATTTTGATGATATCTCAACAATTATTAGAGATATGAAATAACTTATCGTTTCAAGATTGTAAGTATATATTTTTATCAGTACCGAGTCTTACTACCCGTTCCGTTTATACGCTTATGTACTAACTACGCTATTGGTTTTAGCGATTAGGAAGTTTACATAACGAAGAAGTGTACCCGCATTTGTGTGAAGATAGCAAGAGAGTTGAAAACTTTTTTTAAATAAAACAGCCTCAGTACACCTGACTGAGATTCGAACCTCAATCTACCTGTCATAAGCAGTCTAATCTACTGCGAGAGTAGCGCGTTAGACCTTGTGGGCACTGAAGCGGGTGATTATATTATTATTAAAATATTTGGTTTCCATCAGAAACAACATTAGTGTCATATTCAACCATTAAGCGCTGTAGTCGATATGTAAGTTTACAATTTTCAAATATAACGGTCTTTCTATGAAAATGAAAGTGTGGCTGACATGATCTAAGAGAGAGGGGGTTTTATAAGGTTCAAAGTTCAATACCCCCTAAGCCATCCCCCAAAATTTTCCGAATTTTGTAATAAGAAGCTTAAAGATGGAACTGTATCGAACTTCAAATAACTTATAGAGGCATCCTGATTTTCTAAAAAAAACTTCCAGGCAAATATCACTCTAAGTAGGGTCTAGGACGTAGAACATCCAAATTTGTAACATTAACATTAACTTAGGTTTTTTTTGGCACACTTCCCCCCTTCTCCTAAATTCCCCGTACGTCCATGGTAGTTACCGTAGTACGTGGTGACGAACTTGCTCCTCTCATGTGGAGGTATCCACCTGCTGACCATCACGTGCATAGCTGGCCACGTCACGCCCTGGAACAAATCAAACACACGACTTACACACTCCACATGTGCTGGACTCAATCAACGTTACGAGCTCTAAGCCAATAACAAGGCCACAGAAACCATCTCAGCTTTGTCGGCGCTTCTTTGTCAAATCTGCGTTGAGGAACCAACAGAATTTTAAAAATCAACCCACTCAATCGGTGCGCATGCGCCTTAACCAAGACTCAATCAGTGCGTATGTGCATAAACCAAAACTCAATCAATGCGCATGTGCATAAACAAAAACTCAATCAATGCGCATGTGCATAAACAAAAACTCAATCAATGCGCATGTGCATAAACAAAAAATCAATGCGCATGCGCATAAACCAAGACTCAATCAATGCGCATGCGCATAAACCAAGACTCAATCAATGCGCATGTGCATAAACCAAAACTCAATCAATGCGCATGTGCATAAACAAAAACTCAATCAATGCGCATGTGCATAAACCAAAACTCAATCAATGCGCATGCGCATAAACCAAGACTCAATCAATGCGCATGTGCATAAACCAAGACTCAATCAATGCGCATGCGCATAAAACCAAGACTCAATCAATGCACATGTGCATAAACCAAGACTCAATCAATGCGCATGTGCATAAACCAAGACTCAATCAATGCGCATGCGCATAAACCAAGACTCAATCAATGCGCATGTGCATAAACCAAGACTCAATCAATGCGCATGCGCATAAACCAAGATTTAATCAATGCATATGAACCAAGACTCAATCAATGCGCATGCACATAAACCAAAACTCAATCAATGCGCATGCGCATAAACCAAAACTCAATCAGTGCGCATGTGCATAAACCAAGACTCAATCAATGCACATGCAACAAATAAGTGCACATGTGCATGGATCTAAAATCAATCAATGCACATTCATGTAAACTAAGACTCAATCAGTGATCATGTGCATAAATCAAGACTAAATCTGTGCGCATGCGCATAGAGCATAATACAATATGTGAATGAAAACAAACCAAAACTCAATCAGTGCACATACGCATAAACTAGGACTCAATCAGTGCACATAAACCAAGAATTTCTACGAGCGATTGTGAAATGTCTTATCAATTTTGCCGGTAAATATATTTCCCCATGCCTTCCAGGGTTCTTTTAAATGAAGAATTAATAGCCAGAGCTATTATTTATGCTTATTAGTGGGAATTACTCCATCTAGATATCATATTCTGAAAAATTGAAAAATGACACCTGGACACGGGAATCGAACCCGGGACCTCTGGCTTAGTACGTCAATGCTCTGACCACTGAGCTATCCAGGATTCGTCCCGTGTCCAGGGTCATTCTTCCCTCATGGCTGCGTTATCCGATGGCTCGTTATATTAATATAATCACATACTTGTAGCAGACGATTTCCACACTCCATCATAGACTCTGCCTTAAAATATGAGTGAAGAATGACCCTGGGCACGGGATGAATCCTGGATAGCTCAGTGGGTAGAGCATTGGCGTACTAAGCCAGAGGTCCCGGGTTCGATTCCCGTGTCCAGTTGTCATTTTTCAATTTTCAGAATATGGTTCTTTTAAATGCCACAATCGACATGGGACCGACGGCTTTACTTCCCCTCTGAAGGAAGTTGTGATACGTATTTTTATCGCGCAAGAAAAATCCGTCGCGACCCCGGCTTGGCTCAAACCCACGAACATCGGGTCCTAAAGTGATAGCGTTACCCCAAGACCAACAAGTACTAGCTAATCACGATGTAATTACAAGAGGTAAAACAGTCTGTCGTTTTATTGGGTGCTCAAACTCGTTAGCAAAAGAGCCGGAAATATCGTTATATCTGTTTCCAAATGTAGTTTTGCCCAAAGAAAGAGAGGAAAAAATTGGATCTAACTTGTGAAAAGAATGACAGAATAAGAGAAAAATAAGGCTCGTAAGAAGGAGAGTTTCTAAGATCAACGCCTTGGGGCGCGTAAATTCTAAACAACTCTTGGTTGGGGGCGGAGGGGGCGCTCATTAATCCATCATCGCCATTAGTGGGTGCGCTCACGCGCAGGCCAACCCCTTCTTTTTTTTATGTAATTCTTGTTAACCAGGTTGCGTTGGCTGGCATGGACTAAATCCTGAGTGATAACCATAGACGTATAGTCAAATGATTTTAATGTGTGTTGTTACTTGCCTTTTTTGTTATTTAAGATAGTATATCGTTAGATATGTATCGAAATCTACGATACATCAATGAAATTATATTGATATATCGATTGTTTCCGATATATTGAATCCTATTATTATGGGCGAACCTGTGGCGTGTCGTGAAATGTTTCCAAGGTAAGCAGCATTAGTTAATACTGTAACTGTGAGTTGTCCACACCCCTCAATGGAACATTCATTGGTCAGGTATCGAGGGGAACGCATTCCTTTGTGAGGCATGGTCAAATAGGGCCCCAAGTGGGTGAGAATCTATCACAGGCACAGTTTTAACAAGGGTTGCTACCCTAGCAACACTCCACTCCACGCCACTGGAGTGGACTGTAATGGTGGTATTAAGATGACTGCTGTTTTGTAATCGTAGCTTTTCACATTTTAATGTTTTATATATCTGTTTAATATAACAGCCAGGTTTAATAAAAAAAATAGGAGAAAATCGACTCAGTTTAAAAAACTAGAGAAAAAATTTCATTCAATTTCTTTTTATTTCACAAGCTATAAAGCGTAGTCAGTCTGATACATGAAATATAGATTGCTAAATTTATCGATATTAAAACATCGATATAAATATATTAATATTTTTAAAATAAATTGATTCTTATATTGATATATTTTTGCCATTCCTACCTAAATCTAGAACAGTCACAACACCCAGCCCCCTGGTCGTTAATTCATCACGGTGAATAGGAGAAACCCACATTTCCCCAACTATGATATTTTTGGTCATGCCAAGAATTGAACCTGAGACCCTTAGTGCCTATTAGGTAGACAATCTACCGACCGAATTAAGGTGTAGGACTTTTACTTACTCATTTAAGAGAGTTTTTTTAACCGTCGACATTTTCACACCTCGAGAATAAACCGTACTTTTGATTCCAGGGTTGATTAAGGGTAGTTTACTTATGACTGTTCTATGAAATTTTGAAATATTTACAATATGCATTTAAAATTTTCATTTTAAATGTCTCTGAAACTTTATTTTAACACCACGTCTTACTACCTGTTTAGAACGCATACTTACTAGCTACGCCAATAATCAAAGGATAGGCCTAAGGAAGGTTGAATTTAGATTAAATTTACCCGCATTTGCGTGGAGGAAGGGTGAAAAATCATTCAGTAATAATTATCAGTGCACCTTAACAAAATTATAACACCGACCTTCATACATCGGCAGTAAAGTCTATTAGGAGAGTGACGCCTTAAGTCATGCAGCCACCAAAGCTGATAATGTTTGTTTAAAATATATATTTGGGGAGTGTCTCATTTTTTTTAAACCACTATACTGTTTTTAAGGGGTTAAATTCAATAAAGGGTAGTTTACTGAAGACTAAAACTAATAATATATATTTGTTTGTCCGTAGCCTCCTTGAGCATGGGATACTGAAAAGAACAGCGGTGATTTTATCATACGTCTATTCCTGGAACCTCCCCGAGCTCGAAATACTGAAAAGAACAGCGGTGATTTTATTATACGTCTACGCTTGTAGCCTCGTCAAGCATGAAATACTGTAAATGTTCTTGCCTTTCTTTAGAGCCGTGAAATGATTTTAAATATTAGCAGCTAGAGCCTGTAAAACACAGAGCGTGGGGGGTTGAGAGGGGGGATGATGGGGTAAGTAATGACTGGGGGCTATATATAAATTCTCACATTTTGATTAACTCAACAAATTGTGCGGCAAGGGTTCGTGCTTTCCCAAATGGTTTCAGTGTTGCAAACGTTGGTTTATATTTTCTCATTTCATTATGTCGTCATTTTGAAAAGTCCCATAATTTATATTCTTAATGTGTATTAAAAAAAAGAAGTAAAATGTGGTTTTAAAAAAAATATACACGGAATGAACAAGCATTTTATTACAAATATTTAAGAACATTAAAAAAAATTATATAAATTATTCTTATCATAATTAACATTCTAAAAAAAAGTTTATAGATTTGCATGCACTTTGCTCTCCACATTAGTAATAATAAAAAAGTTTATATAAAATAAAATAGTAAAAAATATTTTTGGGGGGTGTTAGTTGTTAATTTGAAATGTAATTTCACGATATTTCATATTTTTATCTTGAAAACAAAACTAGTTTGTTATTTTGGGAATGTTGTATTGTTTAGAAAGTACGCTTGAGGACCTAAAAGATACATTTATGTGAAAATTACATAAAAACGAATATCAGTTTAAATTAAAAGTAAAAAAAAAGCCGCAATAAGTTTTTGTTGAAAGCTTACTGNCAAACTAATATTTCTCGGTCAGTATTAATAATATTTCACTATATTATTGTTATTTTATATGTAGTTATAATATTTATCAAAAGAGACATCTGCAGATCACATGAATACGTATGAATACGTAAAATTATATCTAGCAACTTTTCTAAAGTCTGATTTTTATAGAAAGCCCATTATTTGAAAACTGGAACCTAATATTGTCACAATGGCGGGAATAAAAATATTACAATATTGTATTTAAATTCTTGACAGTTTCAATTTCAATTTAAAGAATGTTATATAAATATTCAGCTATAACTGTAGTTAACAAATACAGGGTGTTCGGAAACTCATGTCCCAAACTGCACATAAACTTTGTTTGAACCAAAAATAATACAAAATTCCTAAACACTTACATCCGGAAAGCTATGGCAATACCATTAAATTGGGTTCAGAATCTTGGCGTACAACGCCGGGAGAGCAAATCTGTCAAGCATGCGTGTACAACAGGTTGCATAGTATTTATGCGCATGGCACCACACACCTCGACATCTTGGAGCACGGCAGCAGAACATACCACAATTAATAGTAAACAACACACCAGTCCATCTAGAAATGGGAATTAATTCTAAGGGTCAGCATTAACGGGCCTACATCACAGCAAATGCTTGCCATAATTACATGTGCAGTGCCGTGCGCCTAACTACTATGCAACCTGTTGTACACGCGTGCTTGCACAGCTCTGCTCTCCCGGCACTGTACATCGAAACTTTGAACACAATTTAATGGTATTAGTATAGCTTTGCGGGTTTTCTGGCTGTATTGGGATTTTGTAGTAATTTCTGTCCAAACAAACTATATGTGCAGTTTGGGCTATGAGTTTCCGAACATCCTGTATAATGGTTTGTCTAATTAATCCATCAGGAAAGTGAAAGCTCAAGTTATTTAAATCCATGCCAATCGGACAACGTTGACGAGGCTGGAATCTTATTGGTTTTAGAGATCGTCACGTGATAAAGTTCCTGCTTTGCTCTTGTTTTCCATCGAAAGTGTGAATTCACAAAATGTCAACATTCCTGCTTGTCTAAGTGCCAGGGTTTGAAGGAAAGCCACGTGACAGTCTAAGTGTTTTGTGATTATTTTGCAAATATATCGCTCAACACCTTTTTATTTTCTAATTAACTCTCGGAAAAAGAGATTATTGTTATCGTCGAAAAAAATCTAGCTCAAGGTTTTTATGGATATTAACGTTTAATGCTCCTCTGAACCCACCTGTCTGTATGACTATCCGTCTTTTACTTGGAATAGTGCCAGAACCATTTTACCAATCAGTCTGAGACTTGATGTTTTTATGAGATTGCCCCGAGGGGATTTTAGAATTATAGGCTGTATCTAATGCTAAAATTAATAGTTTACTTAAGTGCCAAAATATAACAAATAGTTTTTACCAAAATCAGCTCTTAACGCTTTGATTAAAATTCATACATAGGCATTATTCAATATTTTAAACAAAGTGACATATATTTTCCCACAAAAATTACTTTGAGGAAATCTTACATAAGCGTAAATTTCCCATTTTGATCATATCTCAGCAATTCTTTTGATATACGAAACATCCTAGCATTTAAAAAGGGTAGGACTCTTAAAATTAAAAAGCTTTTGTTTGAAATAATGTTTTATAAAATCAATATTTTACACGTCATAGGCAAATGTTTACTTACACCTTTGGGAATGACACGCTAGTTCCTATCGTATTAAAAAAAATACTTTGAAGTGAAAATATTCGCCGTTATGATATGGTATTTGCGATTGAAACTGGCACCTTATGTCTTTCGGCCAACGTAGGACCCTGTTAATACCACTCACCGACACGAGCCCCTGCATGATTCTAGCGAACAACAGCGTCCTGTAGTGAAATCTGGCGGCAACTGGTGTAAGCAGGGCTACCAACACTGACACGAGGTTGGCACCCCCAAACACCATCTTAGTGCCGAGCTTGTCCGCCAACATCGCCCCTGGTATCAGGGTGATAACGTAGCTCCAATAGAAGGAGCCCAGGACTTGGCCCTGCTCGTGCACGTCCCAATCGAATTCTCCTCCAGCCTGGAAACATATCAAGCTAGGTATCAGGGTGGCATGAACAAGGAGGTGGTTGCTAGATTGTATCTCGACATAGCCTTGAGCAGCAGGATCTACTCCACTCCTGTCTGGGTATATAATATCAAGTCAGGTATCAGGAAACCATGAACAAGGAGGTGGCGGCTAGATTGATGGCTAACATAGTTTCGGACAATATTATTGTCACGGAGCTGCATCAACTAAATGTCAAATAAGAAAAATATGAACCAATTTTAAATAAATAAAAAAATCTCTCTAAAGAGTAATGAAAGATTTATTCGTTAAAGTAATTAATTAATGAAGAAAGGTAGAATATATTTGCTGAGTGAAAATCCCTTTTTCTTTATAAATTTACTATACATAACCAAAC
>CABFWO010002367.1:42075-71994 GCA_902155825.1 Timema genevievae
GGGTGAGACGGGCTCTTAAGACGTCTGGTTCTAGCTGTATTACCTACCTAAGTTAGGTGTTATCTGTGGGGTGAGACGGGCTCTTAAGAAGTCTGGTTCGAGCTGTCTTACCTACCTAAGTTAGGTGTTATCTGTGGGGTGAGACGGGCTCTTAAGACGTCTGGTTCTAGCTGTATTACCTTCCCTAAGTTAGGTGTTATCTGTGGGGTGAAACGGGCTCTTAAGAAGTCTGGTTCGAGCTGTCCTACCTACCTAAGTTAGGTGTTATCTGTGGGGTGAGACGGGCTCTTAAGACGTCTGGTTCTAGATGTATTACATACCTAAGTTAGCTGTTATGTGTGGGGTAAGACGGGCTCTTAAGACGTCTGGTTCTAGCTGTATTACCTTCCCTAAGTTAGGTGTTATCTGTGGAGTGAGACGGGCTCTTAAGACGTCTGGTTCTAGCTCTATTACCTACCTAAGTTAGGTGTTATCTGTGTGGTGAGACGGGCTCTTAAGACGTCTGGTTCTAGATGTATTACATACCTAAGTTAGGTGTTATCTGTGGAGTGAGACGGGCTCTTAAGACGTCTGGTTCTAGCTGTATTACCTACCTAAGTTAGTTGTTAATCTGTGTGGTGAGACGGGCTTTTAAGACGTCTGGTTCTAGCTGTATTACCTACCTAAGTTAGGTGTTATATGTGGAGTGAGACGGGCTCTTAAGACGTCTGGTTCTAGCTGTATTACCTACCTAAGTTAAGTTTAATCCGTGGGTGTAAAAGTGCTCCTAAGCGTGTACTCAGGGTTATTTCTAAGAATCCCTCTTTATAATGCGAGATTATGGTAGGAAGAACTTTATCTCACAGTTGTAACAGCTACTAAAATAATCTTAGTATTTCTATACAAGATACACGATCTTCGACGGTCACTTTATAGATATTATCTATAGCAATAATATAGTAAAATGTTATCACTGCTAACCAAAGGAAATAGTGCTAATATAAGCCAGACAAGAAAGAGTCCCAAGTGCTTGGGACCCCGCCGTACTCACACGTTGTCCTGGAAATGAGTCTCCATGAGGGTGGTGTGTGGAGAAATGCCGCGACGGACACCAAACGAACACCAGAGTATCAACTCGCTCTATGAATCGTCTGGAAGATGCAGGCTACTTCGACCACCGGCCGGTGGGACTGATTGCGTAACGGACCGGTCCCTACGGGGAATTGGGCCGCAGACGCACCTTTATAGCCCCTCACCCCCTCAATTCAGTGGCAAGGGAACCTCTTTTGTTTAGAGAGGGGCAATTAGCAAAAATATTATTATTAGCACCGCGTCTTACTACCCGTTCGGGTTATACGCACTTACGCTAATGTGTAATGGTAGGGTGATTGTGAGAATGAAATGGAGAACCTACAGTTTAACGTGGGGGATCCGAACCACGGTGTAGGCCTAGCATTCCTCACATTCACAAGCTGTGATTAATACACGTCTTGTCAGAGGTGAAGGAAAGGTTTGGCAATCAGATAAATCTGTGCTGGGACCGAGAATTGAACCCCGGACCCCCAACACAGAAGTCCGACACCTTACCCCTAGACCACGAGGTGGCCTACATTTCTTTAAAGAAAGTAGTAACAATTAAAAATATATATTACACATCCCATCTCAAGTCCATTGAAGCCAAGTGGGTCTCTAAAGTTGGTCGTTCTAAAAATTGTGTCGCGGTTCTAAGAGATTTGAGAAGAACTGTCCAAAGGGACATTCAATTTTTAAAACACTAATCTCTGTGGTCTTGTGGACTGCTGACTACTGATCCAGAGGTCTCGGGGTTCGATTCCCGGTGCTTCCACAGTTTGTCTGTGAAGCAGTGGGTCTGAATCGGTCTCAAACTCAACCTCAGTGAGGACAAATGAGGATCTACTTTTATAAATGAGTAGCGGCTCCTGTCTATAAAACTGAGATTAGTGGCTGTGGGGGTCTCCAGGGGGGTGGTTGTGCTGACCACCATGACACCCTGTATCCGCAAATGTTGGAACTATCTTTACCAGCAGTGGCAACCGCTCGGTCGATATGGTTAGCCTACGGGCTCACGCCATATAGTTAGCGGAGGAGTTATTCCATAAAAAAAACAAATTTTGTTTTTGCTAATTTCCCGGCACATATTTATCTGAATGCCCAAACCCTTCCTTCACCTCTGACAAGACGTGTATTATTCACAAATTGTGAATGTGAGGAATGTCAGGCCTCCACCGTGGTTCGGATCCCACGTTAAACTGTAGGTCCTTCATTTCATCTCACAATCACCCATACCCATTACACATTAGCGTAAGTGCGTACAACCCGAACGGGTAGTAAGACGCGGTGCTAAGAATAATAGCGAGGAATAAGATTTTATTTGAAAGTTTAAAAGTTAAAATCTTAATCATCATCATAATAGACAGTTTTCCGCCACTGGCAGGGTCTGCCTCTCCATTTACTTATGTCCTCACACCACCTTTCTTCCTCCACGCAGGACAAATCCTCTCCTCCACACTTCCGTTATTTACCTGTCCTTGGGTCTTCCTCTTGCCCCCCCTCTCTCTCTCATCCTCTCATTCCTCCCCCTTGTCCAGCTAAAACTCTAATAATTGTGTTATATTTTAAAAATAATGTTTATCATGGATTTATAAAGGATGTATTTATACTCCTAGCTTTTTTCTCTCGCTTTTCTTTTGTCCTCCCCCAAACTGGTGCGGCACACTTCCTGACACTTAGCGGCACACTTCCCAACCCTTCGCGGCAAACTTCCCGACACTTAGCGACACACTTCCCAACCCTTCGCGGCACACTTCCTGACACTTAGCGGCACACTTCCCAACCCTTCGCGGCAAACTTCCCGACACTTAGCGACACACTTCCCAATCCTTCACGGCACACTTCCTGACACTTAGCGGCATACTTTCCAACCCTTCGCGGCAAACTTCCCGACACTTAGCGACACACTTCCCAACCCTTCGCGGCACAATTCCAAACCCTTCTTAGCGGCATACTTCCCGACACTTAGCGGCACAATTCCAAACCCTTCTTAGCGGCATACTTACCGACACTTAGCGGCAAACTTCCAGACACTTAGTGGCATACTTCTCAACCCTTCGCGGCAAACTTTCCGACACTTAGCGACACCCCTCCTGACATTTAGCGGCACACTTCCCAACCCCTCACGACACACCTCCTGACCCACCGCGGCACACCAGGTAAAAAACTTTGCTCTAGAAGCTATTTGTAGTTTGATACAAGTCCATCTTCCAACTTCGTACACGAGACTATAAGAGGGGAGTGAAATGAATCTAGAAGGAAGGAGGACCATTTAAATATCTATAAAGGAGGAGGTAAATTCTTTCCAGGGAAATAATACCCTTCCCCTTTTATCATGGTTGGGCGCGGGACAAAGAGGTTCCAAGAAGGACTTGCTTCGATCCCAGCAGCTCACACTTTACAGTTTAATTGTAGGGAAGATTATTCTTAGATTTACAAAATAAAAATACAAGCACAAGATGAGTTTGAAAAAACACAGCTAATGGAATAGGGATAAGTAAGTTAGATTTCTTAGAACAAATGTGCCCGCATTTGCTTGGAAGGAGAGTTGAAAACCATTTAGGAAACTACCATCAGTATACCCACTCTGGATTCGAACAGTGACCTCCTCGTCACCAGCAAATCAGACAATTTTTTTAAAAATTTACTGTTTCTGTTATTAACGGTTTGCTGTGCTGATCAAATGACACCCTCTATCCGAATACATTGGTACTATCTTCACCAGCGGACGGCGGCAGCTTGGCCCACAAAAGATTTAGCAAACAAACATTGGTGTAATCATAAAAAATAGGCAAATAACTAGTTACTATATGAGAGATAAAAAGTTGAATATTTTCTCTATATGTTTTTTCAAACCAACCCCACCAGTTATTTTTTTAACCCCATACGGTCCATGATATCAAAAAAATGGTTGTCAACCCCCGATTTTACCAAGTTCACTTCTCATTTACCTCTCGTCAAAGCCGTAGCCAGCGGAGGGTTTTGGGGGTTCAAACCCCCTCCGAAATTCTATGGACAAAATATATATGGCTTTATTTATGGTTCAAAAAATATCAAAATTAAGATACAAGTACAAATTAGAGGGTTGTGTTACCATAAAAAAAACACTTCAAATAGCTTCTAGAATTGTTTATCCTTTAGAGTTTTTTCTGGCTTCTGGCAATTGGGGGATGTGCCCACCAAACCCCCCCTAAAATTATTGGCTGGATACGGCCTTGCCTCTCGTTAACAAATTTAGTGAAACCGTTATTTCAGTAAAAGCTGTTTAAAAGTGTTTGAAAACTAATTATTTAGGACACGTTTCATTCGTGCTATTAAAACGAGATAAAGCGCTCTTAGTTGCAGTTTTAAAACTACCGTATCTTTACTCTAAGAGCGATGTTACACTGTCATATTTATTATAAAAAAGGAAAATATCTATTTTATAAAATATATAAAAGATTTGATACTACCTTTGTATAAAATATGTTACTACAGTACATCACATTTTCTTCAAAATTTGTCTAACGCGCTAATCTCGTGTTGGACTAAACTGCTGAAGACGGGGAGATCGGGGTTCTATTCCAGTCGTGTGCACTGAGGGTGGTTTTTCCTAAATGGTTTTCCCCTCCACCTCCACGCAAATACGGGTGCACCTCCTCTAAATTAAGCCTTCCTAATCCCTTAGTGTAATTAGTACATAGGCTTATAACCTGAACAGGTAGTAAGACGCGGTGCTAAAAAAATCTTCAAAATTGGTACAATATGTGTGATTACAAAGATGGACACCAATCATGTCAAATATTTTTACAAATGGACCATGAAACTTTTGAAAATTTGGTAACCAAAGCTGTTCTATTAGTTAAAACAAAAAACAAATTTGTACTATGGCCTAAGTGTGGCGTTTGTATCTTCATATTGTACATTTACATTTTGAAAAACGGCTTCGAATATATAGTCAGTACTATTACTATTAGCACCACGTCTTAATACCTGTTCGGGTTATACGCACTTAGGCTAATGTGCAATGGTAGGGTGATTGTGAGATGAAATGAAGGACCTACAGTTTAACGTGGGATCCGAACCACGGTGGAGGGCCTGGCATTCCTCACATTCACAAGTTGTGATTAATACACGTCTTGTCAGAGGTGAAGGAAGGGTTTGGCAATCAGATAAATCTGTGCCAGGACCGAGGATTGAACCCCGGACACTCAGCACAGAAGTCTGACACCTTACCCCTAGACCACTAGGTCACCTTATAGTCAGTAAACTATCCATAATTTGAGGGGCAGAATCAGAATCTTAAAAAAAAGTGTATAAACAAAACGACAGGGGAACCGACATAGTTGCAAGACCCACTTTTTTTAGTTCGAGGGAGAGAGGGAAGGGGGGACATAAGAATGTCAAGATCCATCATAATCATGAGATCGAAAATATTTTCGATTAAAATACCTTCTATGTTCGAGAATGTAATAAAAACACAAAACCGTTTACAATTTTTGTTTACACAAACAACTTAGGAACACACCGGATGAAGCATCGAACTGTATAGACAGTGATCGGTAAAAGTCGACCTCAGTGGTCTTGGGATAAGGTTCTCGCTTCAGGATCCGATGTTCATGGGTTCAGACCCAACCGAGGTTAACGGATCTTTCTTGAACGATACCAAAAATACGTAGCACAACTTTCTTCGGAGAGGAAGAAAAGCCTTCGGTCCCATGTCGATTGTGGACATGTAAAAGAGCCCTGGAAGGTATGTGAAAATACCTTTCCCAGCAAAATTGGTAGACAGTTTCATGCTCGCTCCTAGAAGTTATCATGTACTGATATGATCAGTTGGTTCAGAAAGTAAAAATGTCTCTATCTTCCTCTATCTTTACACAACTTTTCCTCCATTCATTTCTTCTGTTCTTCTCCTCTCACTTGAACACTTTCTGTTACCTGCTCCTTCCATCTCTTTCTTGGTCTCCCTTGCGGTATTTTCCCCCCACATAATTCATTTCCAACATTTTCTTCAGCATCCTCTCTATTTACATCCTCTTTACATGCCCATACCATCTCGGTCTTGCTAAAGTGACCCGGCCACAGGCTGGAAACAGTTGTTGTTGATTATGATGATGATGGTTCAGAAAGTGCACGTTATATACCTCAAAAAATTAAATTAAAAAATTGACAAGAAAAGTAGTATGAGGTGCCAAGGTAGTACAAGAGGTAATTGAACTGGAAAATAAAGAAAGCTCTGCAGAGTAAAGAGAAGGTTAGAAGACTGATTGGAAGACCACGGATAAGACGGATGGACCGACCACAGAGGAGCACGGAAGATAAAACAGTGAACTTGAGACATTTGACAAAAATATCAGCTTAGAGAGATCAACAGGTAGGGGCCGGATCGGAGCGATTGCCACGGAATGGGGCACCCACAAACCCCTGAAAGAAAACACATAACTCTAATTTACTATTGTAAGTGCTAATGTTATTCCTGCACGAAATGATGAGGTATAAACAAATTAAATGTGTGTGCAGATTAAATTTAAAATAATAATCCTACCGACACTTGAAAGATTTACTAGGAAAGTCACCGTTGATTATTTACAATTTTGGGCGCCAACTCTAAATAAATTGGCCTCCCTTTCGGCGTGCCGCGGCGGCTCCTCTCAAAGTGTTCCCACGAACCGGCTGACAGCGCCACGTCTCTGCGGTGCCTTTGATACAATTTGTTGTTGCTCTGACAAATTTAGTAATTTATTCTCGAGAAACGTTGAGATTCAGATGTCTGTTTTATTGGTGGTGAGTGCCAGTTTGTGTTTTAATGAGGTAGTTAATTAGAATACTAGGTGTAGAAGTGTCAACTGTGGAGTATTATATCGACATAATATAAAAATATGTGATGTGATCCAGGAAAAGGTGCCTTAAGAGTTCGGCCAAACTGGTGAGCGAGCCAGCGAGTAATTACCAAACTGATCCCAGTTTATTAGTGGAAATGTCTCTGTCAAAGACACCTCGCGCATTTCTGCTACTAGAAAATTCTTACAAAGTTATTGCGTGTTTATTTAAAAAAAATTGTTGTGGTTTTCCCATCCTCTCTCCACGCTAACAGTGAGTTTTATTTGTAAAGGCCTCCTTTGATTATAATATTGAAATATTAACATTTAGGTTCTTGCTACTTTTTTTTTATTTTTAGCACTAACCGTTCGGGTTATACAAGCCTTTCTTGCTACTAACGGTTTTATCTAATTGGTAAGACCAGAAAAATGTACATATATGTGCGCGCTAAGCATATCAATAGTAATAAAAATCACTTATCATGCCAAATTGAGAAGTTTTCCTGACATGCAATGGACAACACTACAACTGCCCAGCGCCTGTAACCTAGACTGTTCCGGCTCGAGCGACGTGCTTGAACTAGTTCTATCTTTCAAGCGAGTCGCTCGCTCGCCCAGTTTGGCCGTACACAAAAAGTTGCTTAATTTGTACCTTTCCTCGGTCATGCTAATATGTAATTTACATAGATTTATGGGGGGCCCCCGCCCCCCCACATACGTAAATCCGGACAGGAATGGAGGAGTTTGGTCCAGACGACTCGCAGATATAGAAACGTTCACAGATGATTATAACAGGCATGGCAAGGGTGAGGGGGGGGGGGGGGNAGTGTTGAGTGGTAGTTTGATTACGCCCAGCGCTAGAGCGCCCTAGGCTGTCGTTCCAACAACCGCTTTGAGCTCTGGGAGCTACTTCGAGACGTCCGTTCCAGTTCTGTGGCACTGGTGAGGGGGGTGCGGGGGTACCCGAGTTGGATCAGGATATGGTCCCCAATAGGAGAAGGTTTTTTTTTTCTCTAAACACTAAATTTTTCAAGAAATAATTTCAAGGTTGTTTTTATTTTAATATAATTATTGGCGTTGTAGGTGTTATGGATTTTATGAGACTCTGATAAATTATTAGCCTAGGTATTGAGGAATATTAAAAAAATACATTAATAATGACATTTATGGGGGGATGCAAGATTTAATCCTCCCTACCCCTTTATTGGTACAATCATACCTCTATGTAGAAAGTACACATTGCATACCGCAAGGGGGGAAAAAATCGAAAAGTATTCAGACACATTTATAAATAAAACAAACCATATACAGCATAAAATAAGTTTATTTTCTAAGGTCGATTTAACAAACAGGACAAGTTATAATTTCCACTTGTACACTCTGAAGCTTAAAGAAATTTGATATCACTTTTAGTTTCTTCTTATTTGGTAGTTTGAGAGACCTTGATTATTTGGACACGATATAATCATTTCATCAATTGGGTCGTTAGAAAAAAAAATTGATTTGCTATTAATTCACCAGTTAAGCTTTCAAATCAACACAGCTTAAATAAGCGATTTGACACCTTAGCTCAATCGGTAGCGTGTCAGCCTACTGAGCTAAGGATGCCGGGTTCAATTCCCAGTATGGCCGAAAATTTATCATTGATAAAAATGTGATTTTTACCCTTTCACATTGATAAATTGACGGCCGGGGACTGGATGTTGTGCCTGTCCTAGTCCTAAGTTATATAATATCGAGTCCAGATCAATCTTAAGTTATATTATAAGGTATGTGAAGCACCGACAGACCTATCAAGCCTGTAGTGGAAAATATGTGGTTTGAATAAACAACCGAACCAGAATGGAATCCGTAACGGATGTAATAAAAGATTACATAAACCGACAGCACTATGGCATAACGTTTAAATTATCGACTGGAATGTAGACACAAGCCATTATTTGAGAGAATGTGGGTTTATAAACTGCAACGCATTTAAAAATGTCAAGCGAAGTTTTCTTTATTAGGTACATGTGTAAATAATGTCTTATACAATATTGAGAAAACCCTTCAAACTATTTTAAATAAGATGTTTAGATTTCATTGGCTGTAGAGAAAACCTAAACTATAGAAACAACTATCGCACACATTGAGCGAGTTACATGTGACATATGACACCGGCATGTGCTCAATGCAGTGTTGCCAACGCCGAGGGTAGAAAAACCTTGTATGCTTGTCAAACCAGATAAACTTGATTTTTTGCAGTAATCTTTTATAAAATGACATTCAGCGCACTAATAACTGTTCAGGTTATAAATAAACGTGTGCTAATTAGGCTATTGAGTTAGGGATGAGGAAGATCTAATTTTGAGGATGTGTACCCAAATTTGCATGGAAGGAGAGTCCAAAACCAACCGTCATCGGTGGTCTAGTATATTAGGAGTGTGCCACCTTAGACCAGGGATGTACAAATTTACTTTCAAGAAGGCCAACTGAACATTTTTTTTAATTGAAAAAACAAAAAAAAAAAAAATTGGACTAAAGTCTTTTGTTCATTAATTTTTCTTCAAAACTAATTTTTAAAACTATGGACTACCATGAATACATTGAGAATGTAAAACAATTATAAATACCTAAATGGCTTGGTATGTCTTTAAATTTGTTCACTATATATATATATATATATATATATATATATATATATTTACGACAGTGTGAGATAAGAGAAACTGTGAGATGATTCTTAAGAGCGAGACAGATGCTCATCAGTAAGTCAATTTATAAGATCACTCTTACCTAGTCTCGTGGTCGAAAACAATTGTTCGAATGAATATTCAGCTGGAAACATTGCTATAATCTTTGGGTACGATTTCCAAAGTTTGGAAATTATTATTTTGGTATGATTTTATAAAAATACACTTTTGTTGTTTTTAAAAATGCCTGTTTCACAACGCAACACATTTAAATTATTAATTCCACAGGCCGGATTTAGCTCCTGGGCCGTAGTTTGTCCATCCCTGCCTTAGACGGTCACCTAAGCAGGTGATTAGTTACTATGCTAATGGGATACGGTTTAGAAAGGTAGACTCTGCTCACCATGAAATGTAGAAAGGTTACCTTTCTTGGTTCCACTATGGTGTAACTTAAGATAGGGTCATAGTGTAGTTTGTCGAGATAAGTCTGATACCTGTCAAGAGAAATGAAAGGTACATGCTTCCGGGTGAAGGTGAAAATGGGAAACTACTTTAAATAAATACCTTAGGTTACGCCTTTCAATAATCATCTTTTATTTCATTCAACCCAATCATTATATTACCAATATGACTTTACATTTAAAATGAAACAAAATTCACACAAAATGATTTCATGATTACCAACTACAATAAAAGCTCTTGGTCATATTTTAACAACCTAAAAATAATGGTAGCTTTGTAACAAACATATTATTTGAACATATATATATATGCGCGTGATATGCATTCATACGTGAAAGAAGTGCATTAGAATGTTATATTGATCAGTCATTTAAGTGCATGAACAAACACTTATCTATAAGTACTGTGACATTTTAGAACGTTTTGCCTTGACGAACTTAAAAAAATAGTTCCCCCCTTGACTATCACAACTGGGCAACACATTGCATGTTTGATTGTTTTAATATTTAGTGCAGTTCCAAATGAAAACGAGTAAACCTAGGCTAGTACACAATTTGACACCGATAATATTTTTAAAATACATTATTTTTTTATAAAGGGAAAAAAACAAAGCCAAACAGCAGAATACAAGGTGGGTTAAAAATTAACCCGAGTTCTGGTCTGTATTTTTTAAGGTTTTTATAACACCAAACTTTTTTTTGGACAAAACAAATAAAATATTTTGTACCTTTTAGCACCGTCTCTTACCACCCATTTGTGTTGTACACTGTTGTATGCACTAATTACAATAATGTGTTAGGAATCATAAAGGTTGAATTTAGAGAAAGTGTACCCACATTCACATGGCAGGAGAGTGTAAAATCATTTAAGGAAAACAGCCTTCAGTGCACCCAACCAGGATCGAACCCGGATCTTTCCGTTTTAAATAGTCTGGTCTATTGTGAGAGTAGCACCTTAGACTATGTGGTCACAGAGGTGGGTTAATCAAATATTGGTGTAAGAGATCCGTTCAGTTTAAAACTTCTTAACATTGCATTCTCGAGTGTTTTAAAAAAAAATCTGTCAAGGGCATCTTGTTGTTCAACCTGGACTTTCTTTCTTCATTTAAAAGTTGTCGGATGGCGCTATGATAAGACTAATGGATTTTGCGAGGGGGAAAAGGTTGTATTTTAGTATTAAAAGATAATAAATAAAATGCTTTTATCGGATATATATGGTAGGGAAAAAAATCAACTCGAACTTAAGTATTATAAAGTGCTATGAATATAAATATTACAGATAAATTTCTCAATCTTAAATTTAATTTATTTGGAATAGAGCACGAGCATAGCAGCATTAGATGACAAATTACAGGACACCCTTGACAGATATTGAAGAACTGTCACTGTCATCGTGTGAAGAAAATTAAACTTTAAATGTTTCTACTGGAACAATGTTTGATTTAAAAAAAAAGTTTTGCTTTAAAAACTACAAAAACACTGAATTTGCGCTCTTTTCCATCCTACCTTAATAAACATTGAAAGGTGTATAAAGGAGGGAGGCTTACTTACACCAGAGAAATGTGGGTTCCAAAAGTAAGCACTTAAAGCACAACAAAACATATAACAGGAATTTTGAAAGTGCTAAAAGGGCATAAATTGCCATAGAAATGGTCATTAACCACGAATACATCGTGTAAATTCTCACAAAGGTAATAAACTTTTGTGCTTTATTTAATTTGTGCGCTGCTTGACATTCAAGAACAACCAAGATATTTATTTATCAAGCACCGCGTCTTACTACCCATCCGGGTTATACGCTTAAGTACTAATTACGCTAATGAATTAGAATTGAGAAGGTCAAATTTAGAGGAAGTGAACCTGCATTTATGTGGAAGAAAAGTGGAAAACCATTTAGGAAAAATCACCCCCAGTTCATCTGGCCAAGATTCGAAACTTGATTTCCCCGTCCTCGGCAGTCTAGCTATACACGAAACCAGCGTGTTAGCCAACTATGCCATCGAGGTGGGTAACCAAGATGATGAATGACCCAAATCACTTACAGATATCACATATCATCAACTGATATACAGCCTGTGGTAAAAATGAAAAAAAAAAAGCAAATGTAATAATGTAACCATCTCATAAGAGAGTTCCATATATAGATATTACATTTATTTTTTTAACATGTGCAAAACCAAATATCCCGACTTTGTTTTAGTGTTTAATTTTGAAATTAATGGAAGTGTTTGGCCAGGTATTTTTAAATTCCTTGCCTTTTTCTATATTCGTAATTAAATTCTCCGATACTGAAATATTCCCTACTTTTCCTTGTCTGCAGCCACCACGACACTGTTTTCATATATTCCAGAGTCATTATACGATTATTACTTTTTATATTGAAGCGCTCAGAATGGTTAATGACGTAAATTTGTGGTTTCAAATGTGAAAAAACTGGCTGTCATCTAATAAGAAGAAATATTCGCAACTTATCCGCCTAATTGCAAGGACAGATGTTTGAGTCACAGAGAAGCAACCCTTTTTTTTTTACACCGCGTCTTACTACCTGTTTAGGACATATACTTATGTATTAAGTGTGAAGAAGGTTTAATTCAGAGGATGTGTACTCGCATTTGTGTGGAGAGAGAGTGGAAAACCATTTAGGGAAAAACCACCCTCGATGCACCCGACCAGGATTCAAAGCCCAAATACACCTGTTATCAGCGTAACAGTTGATTATGACGTTGACTCCTTAGACAATGCGACCACTGAAGCCGCAACAGCTATTCTCGATAAGGTGTTAAATGGGGCATCATCATCATCAACACCGCACCACCTGAACTGATGACAGTCAAACATCTACATGATGAACCGATTTTGTTCAAATCATGACTTTAAAATGAGCCTGCGAACAAATACAGTCCAATTTTCATGAGAAGGGACCTTTAAAAAATACCAACATATCTTTTTGTGGCCAACATTGATAATATTTTACTATATTATTATTGTTATTTTATAGGTATTGATAATATATATTAAAAGTAACAGGTGCAGATCACATGACTTGACGTATGAACACGTGAAAGTTGAGCTAATATATTTCCTAGCTGTCAGATAAGGTTCTTATCATGAAAATTGGACTATATAATAGGTCCTGATTTAACTTGGCGAATCACAATGTTATTATTACTGGTAGACCAAGGTGGATTTTCATTTTTCATCCAAGGAAACAATGATATCGTCGTTCTGGGCAACCCAAATCTACGAGCAGTCTGGAAATACAAAAAGGAAACAAGTCATTGATTAGTTTGTAAAGTTATATCAACTTTAAAATAATAATATAAGAGGAGTGTGCAAACGTCGAGGTCAAAGGTCAAATCTACTTCGCTTGAACTTCCAACATGCACCGATAACCTTCGCATCTATGAAACATTTATTAAAAGGAAAAAGAAGAAAACTTAGCTATGTTACAAACAGGTGTGAAATATCTCATTAAATATCAAGTAGAGAAGAACCCTCAAATCCTGAAGAATATTCGAGAAAATATCAGATTCAATATTCGAGGAAAATAAAACCTTTTGAAGTGAAATTTGTTTTAAAAATTTAACACTGTTTATTGTGGGGTCCCTAATAAAATTTTAGGAAAGAAGATTTACAACCAGACCTTAACACTATTAATTTAACACTTAAAGGGCATTACATTTATTTACCCTCTTCAGTGGCCGCATGGTCTAACGCGCTACTCTCGCAGTAGACCAGACTGCCGATTATGAGGAGATTGAGGTTCGAATCTCGGTCAGGTATGCTGAAGGTTTTCCCCCCTCAATGGTTTTCCACTCTCCCTACACACAAATGCGGGTGCACTTCATCTGAATTCAACTTCCCAATTCCTAGCATATTAGCATAATTAGTAAATAGGTGTATAACCCAAATAGGTAGTAAAACGCGGTGCTAAAAATATATATTTAGAAGCGGCTATAACTGTAATTAACCAATATAATTAATGGCTTTGCTATTTAATCCATTACTTAAATTAATGTTATAGCGAATACAGCTTAGCAAAAATTCATAGCATTTAGTTAATTGTATTATATTTGGAGGAAAGTACAGGAAAGGTGGATAGAAACATATAAAAGGAACAAACACAATATGGCTTTTACAATGAAAAGAAGAACACAGTTCATACTTTACATTGTTGCCATTGTCCTATTTTTCTTTACATATTATCTTTTCCTTCCTTTTGTGTTTTATGTTTTACTCTTTTAGGAAGTTGCGTTCTGCATTTCACATACCCCCCCGGATGAGTTTTGATAGAATGAAACCTAGGTCGGGGGATTGGGCGGTGATGATCGATTTTCTTAAAGAGGCAACCATTACTTCTTTGTCCAGTGGCAGCAGTGTAAAGTGTGAACTGTGTTCTTTTCATTGTAAAAGCCATATTGTGTTCGTCCCCTTTTATATGTTTCTATCCACCTTTCCTGTACTTTCTTCCAAATATATATTGCAAACTATTTATATTTTATATTATTCTGTTGTAATCTTATTTCCTCTCATGTTCATAATTTTTTTTTTTCACAATTCGGATTCGAGATCATGGATTTGAAGGTAAGACAATCCATATCTGAGATTTGGATCTGTAAAATAGTGGATTTAACGAATCTGCACTAAATATATCAATTAATAAGACCAAACCATACGTACTTTCTGGTGAGTTCAGTAAACGCTGTGGGCCCACAGACGCAGACAAACTGCGTTGGGTCCGAGGCGATGTCGGGTAGGAGCTCCTGAAGGAAAGACTCGTCAATGTGACCTCGTCTGCCAACCCAGTCGTCACTGGCCTCTGAGAGGACATGAGTCACTGTGAACCTATGGTTGTAACCAAAGATACAATCGAAGCCCTATTTTTCAATAGTTTGGGCAGTCACCAGAATAGCACACCGAGTATGAAATCAATGATCACCGATATTTGATAGACGACAAGGACGTAAAAGAATGAAACGTTGATAACAATAAAGAAGTGGCGAGTACCTAGAAAAGTCTACTTGCTGCAAGTTTTACGGTTTTATATGAAATAGTTTTTAGTGAGATCTAAAAATTATTCCATATAAAACCATAAAATTTGTATAAACTTTCCAAAAGAATGAATTAAAATCAATCATCTTTAATACAAATAAGACTTGAAGATGGTGAAAAATCACCAAAATATGTCGTCGTCATAGAAGAAAAACTAAAACGTATATAAAATAAGGAGAAGGGAATAAAAATAATAAACAAGAAGATTTAACTTTACTATCAATTTGTTTTGAAGGCGAGTCGAAGTGTCCAAGCTTCGCACACTCCTAGATAACTTGACGGAAAGAAGAAAATTCTGGGAGTTGAAAGAGGAGGCAAAGGACAGGACGCATTGGCGGTCTTAAGTTTATTGACAAAAGGAATGGACCTGTCGTGAGACAGGACATATGATGATTATGATGATACCATTCTCAGTTCTTCTCCATCCAACTTTATAGCTTTACTAGGCCTTCCTTATCATAGCCAACACTTTACACTTCACCAGCTACTTACAGTGATATCAACACTAATCCAATATTTGTATTTTAGTTACATATTTGAAAGTATTATATTGTTTAATTTTACAGGGTGTCTACTGAGTTGGAGAAACAAAAGTTAGTGACTTTGTGGTGACTTTTTTGACCATAAAATTCCTTAGGTAAACGGTTGAACATTATATAATGCACTAACGGACCCGACAGACGTTGTCCTGTCCGAACGTTGGCTTTTCGTTTGGGTGGCATAATTGATTTCGATAATAAAACAAATACTATGTAATCATCACAAATCTTTTCATTTTTTGGCATTTCGCCCACAACTCCACAAATATCAGCTGTATCGAAAAAAATGGCGAAGCTTGCTTACAATTTTCAGAAGGTTTTTACGGTCAATTATTAATATTATATTCATTATTATAAATATTGGGTGGTGGTGTGTGGGGAGGGTGGGGGGGTGAAATTTTGAGGTTACATATTCTGATATGCAAAAAATCTAAAAAAAAAAATCCTAGAACCCGATTGCAGCGCCACCTACCGGGTCCAATTGTGAATCTAAACCATCCACGGACCCACTCAAACACACACAAAAAATTTCATCAAAATCGGTCCAGCCGTTTAGGAGGAGTTCAGTGACATACACACGTACAGAAGAATTATATATATAAAGATATATAGGTATAATAAACTCACACGCAACATTAAACTTTAACCAGATGGCGAACATTAACCTTGTCCTTGGTATCACGATAAAAACAATCAGGCAATTTGCGGCTAGCCAATGGCATCATGGGTAGTGGGTGGCTCGACATTTGATGCATTCACGTTGTTACGATGCGAGGGAAATTCAAACCAAAATATTTTCATAAATTTATGACCAAAATAATGACAATTTGTGACTTTCATGACCCAGTAGACACCCTGAAAAATTTAAGTTCAATCATGGTTGCTTTAGGTAGTAGACATTATCTTGTAAAAAAAGTTTCAACGATGAACTCCTTGTTAGGCTAGTCAGTAAAACCAACCTTTCATTTTCTTGATCCAACTTTTTTAGCTGTTCAGACCAAAGCTGATCCTTTTCATCACGGTTGAAGAAAATTAGGCTGATTTTCAGACTGAAACATTAAACAAAATCTAATTATATTGCAGTTGTAAATTAGACCTAACTAACCAATGGTAGAAGAATGTGTCTATCCAGTACTCTAATCAGCAATGCTTGAAACGGAATATTATTGTTTAAAATCAAGTAAATTATTAACTCAAATGAAATTAAAAAAACACTAACACACTTAATAACATTAATGTCATGTGGCATCTAAATATTGATGTATTTGTAAATGTGTGACAATGTTTTGTTTTTTTATAAGTGCTTAATTGTCTACAAATGGTGCTTATTTATAAAACTTTAAACACTAGAACCTTTGTTGAAATGTTTGAATGCACTGTTATAGCTTATAAAATTACAATCAGATAAATACAGTTATCACAACATACAAGTATAATTATTATTTTAGGTATTTAACGTGCAATTTCTGAACCAACTGATTATATCAGCACACAACTGTAACCGAAGGAAGTTGTGCAACAGATTTTTATCACTGGGGGGGAGGGGGGACATCGACCCTGGTTGGGTTTGAACCCAAAAATGTATTTATTATTTCTATTTTCTACTATTCAATTATATTTATATTTCCTTCTATCTTCATAGCTTAGTCCAAGATTTGGATGTGAGATTCTAAGGTAAAATTAGTGATTCATAAAATATTGGATTCAACCCACTATAATATTTTTTTTGAAAAAGTTTCGTTTTGCTGGAATCTTTTTTTTAAAGCATGTTGAGGCTGATATTTTCTTCACATGTTTCTATTCATATATCAAATCATGTGATCTACAGCTGTCACTTTTGATAAAATAACACTATAGTTAAATGTTATCGGTGTTGTCCAAAATTAATATGTTTGTATTTTCTAAAAGTATCTTCTCGCCAGGATCCTACTATAACAGACAACCACTATTTATGATTTGCGCCTTAGCATTCTCGCTAATAACATAACTCCTTGTTATAGTCTAAAAGACTCACCTCCTGCCCCCTCTCCGCTCAAGAGCCCACACTATAAGGGCTAGCATGGGGGTGAGCCCAGTACCGGCGGCTACAAGGTACAAGCTCGTCGTCTCTGCGAGCAGCTTCGTGCTGAACGACCCCTCGGGTCCGCTCAGCTCCACGGTATCCCCGGGACACAGACTACACAACCAGGGTGTGAGGGCGCCAGCGGGGTACTCCTTCACCATCAAACAGAGAGCGTCTGGTTGCCATTCGGGAGGCACGAAGCTGGGGCAGAGCGCGGCAACCACTGGCGTGTAGCTCCGAGATACCTCCATGCCTGTCACAGTGATCATCGTCCCTCACTCACAGAACAAGTGAGATGGTATGGACACGTAGTGAGAATGGAAAAGGAACTGATCCAAAGGAGAATGATGGAGATGAAAAGTAAGTAATAAGAAAGACCAATAAAGAGATGGGAGGAGCAGAAAGTGTGCATGCTATTGGAGAATGGAAACAAATAAAGGAGGAAGAATGGTGGAAGGACAGAGGAATATGGAGACGTTCTACTAAACTGACCCGACCACAGGCTGGAAACAGTTTCTTTCCTTTTATCACCGAGTCTCAATACCTGTTAAGGTTGTACACATTTATACTAATTATGTTATTGAGTTAAGGATGAGGAAGGTTTAATTGAGAGAAGGTGCACCCACATTTTCATGGAGGGCGAGTGAAAAACCAGTTAGGAAAAACTCCCTCAGTAAAACCGACTGGGGATCGAACCCCAATCTCCCTGTCATTGGCAGTACAGTCCAGCAGAGGCGGCCACCGAAGTAGGTTCTGGCCTGAGTTCATAATGATGGTGATTATTATTATTTGAGTTGGATGTGATAACATTTTGCTATATAATATTTGGTTCTAAGCATTTTAATTAGGGTATATATGAGCCAGACTCACAGATTCGGATTTTATTCAAAGAGAAAATATTGGATTCGCACAGGTTTAGAGTTTGTAAATGTAATATTAGGGTTACTTTTTCTTATGATTCTTAAATCTAGACTTTTCAATTTTTAATACCGGTTCCTCGACATTTATTATGTAAATTCTTTTCCATGCATCCGACCTCACTTTAAAGATACATTTGTAAAAAAATAACAAAAGCATGTGTAAAAAAACCAAAACTTAACACAATTACGTTTAGTTTGTTTAAGATCACTAGAGCACAAAGCTATTATTGAGTAAATTTACAATTTTCTGGTAAGCAAGTGAAACGGTTAAATAACTAATAATTGGTCGCAATAAAATATCGCCCAATTTTGAATTTTGCCGTTTTGTCGGAATGCAAAACCTTTCACTAACTGGGATTTTGTTACATTTGGAAGAAGGCACAAGAAAGATGGATGGACACCTATAAAAGGGAACCAACACAATATGGGAACACAAGGGAAAAGAAGATTATACAAGAGACAGCCATTACCTCTTTGTCCAGTTGCAGCATTGTAAAGTTTTAACTGTGTTGTTCATTTTGTTGTAAATATTATATAGTGTTTGTTCACTTTTACCTTCTTCCATGACAAAATGTACCTCAAATAGTGAAAAAAAAGTGATGTTCCTTAAATAGGGAAGCCCATTATTTGAAAACTGGAAGGTCATGCTGTCGCAATAGCAGAAGTAAAAATATTACAATTGAAAGATACAGAGGAAAAAAGGACTAAGAAGTAGCGACAAATTTTCGCTCAAAGTGAGCTATTGCTTCCATCTTTTAAACAGTCATGAACCCTTTTTAATGCATTTATTTTAGATTATGATTAAAAAGAGTTCTTAATATCATATTTAAATATTTTGTTGGCGTATTTTCTGGGGTTATTATGGGGTATGAGGTATTAAAGAAAATATGTGTAATGAGACTACCCCTGTACCCTTATAATTAATGTATTTACATTCTTAGTCTGTTTAATTAAAGATGTAATGATAAGTTATAAAGTAAACTATAAAGAAAGTATTATTTGACACTTTTGATAACTTTAGGATGAATTTTATAATTAATAAATCAATTAAGAAATATTTCTTGTTTACATCTATTAATATTTCCAGCCTATGGTCTAGGTCAGTATTCAAACCATATATTTTCTACTACCGGCTGTCTAGGGCTGTCGTAACTTCATATGCCTTATAATCTATCTTAAGACTATGACAGGTACAACCTCCAGTCCCCGACAGTTAATTTATCAATGTCAAAGTGTAAACCCATATTTTCATAAATGATAAATTTTCGCCCATGTCAGGAATCGAACTCAGGACCTTTAGCACACTAGGCAGACACTCTACCGACTGAGCTAAGATAAAAGGTGTTTCTAAAATGTCAAATTTTAGTGCATTTCAATCAACGTTGGTCAAAATTGGGCTCCCTATAAAAATAAGGGTTTATGTTGTAGAATTTGAGAGTTAAGAATCGATGTATCAAAGTGTTGAGTTTGACATCCTTAAATTTTTGTTTACTTACATAACACACGGTATTACTAGGTACCTTGGATATTTGAACGCACCCGTACGTGATGTCCGATAGGAACAGTCCTGTACACACAATCTCTACGCCTCAACACAAGCAGTTTCGTGTTATGCGTGACCGGCGTTACACCCGCGACAATGTAAGCCGAGAAAGGAGCAAAGACGTCTGTGTTGGAGTGCATCGTCCCATTGTCGCTGCACTCGGCGCCCAACCGCGACCAAAGTTTAGGAAGCTTTTTAACCAGCTGGAGCTCTATCTTTCCTGTGTCATCGTTGGTGGACACTTTGCAAGGCCACGATACCTCCTCTTCCAATGACAGGTGGGAGAGGAGTGTGTCCGTGTCTCCGAGCCTCACGTACACGGACAGGTCCCTGCCGTCAACCAGTCGCACCTCCACCACCGGGCAAGTCACCTTGGTGTAGTACACCACGCTCACGACGTCCTGCTTCTGGAACCAGTCCATCGGCACGGGGACTCGTCCTTTTGGCTTCGAGTCCTCTGCGACTGTAAACACAGATGCACTATAATTAAGGAACTCCTAAGTCCCACAATGTCAATTTTCTTTTAAGTTAAAAAACATAAAGGGGTGTCATCAGGATCTACAAAATAATGGTACCTACTTTGGTGGCTGCATGGTCTAAAGTATAACTATCATGTTAGACTAAACCAAGGGTCGGCAACCTGCGGCACACGTGTCAAGAGTGGCATAAGGAACAATTTTCATTGATACGCTGAGCGAGTTGAATAAAAATAATATAAAAACTTTATTTTTAACTCAAAACCATTGATGTGAGTAATAATTCTAATACCGTGTTTTGTTTCAAAATTTCAAAATAATTCCAGTTTTCTCGGATTTTCCCTGATGATAGACACCCTGAAACCCCTAGACTCCATAGTGTTAGCCTTCAATCAAGCCATATTGAATGAGCAGCCGCTGTCTGTTGATGAAGATAATGCTGACTTATACAAATAGAAGATGTCATATTGTCAGCACAATAAACACTCCAGCCATTAAGCTCAGTTTTCTAGACTGGTGCTGCTAATTTTTCATTCAAATAGTTCATTTGTCCTCACGATGCCGAGTTTGAACCTGTTCCAGACCCACTGCTTCGAATAAAATCTGTAAGCGCTGGAAATCGAACCCGGGACCTCTGGATCTGTAGCCACTAGAGCAATGAGGTAGTCCAACCTCTAGCTTACCGTATATTTCTTGTGTTCGCACAGTTACGATAACCCTGCAGGGAAAACTTTCTTTTCTCTTTACCTGTTGGCCCAGGCAGGACGGGGACTTGTTTGGCCCCCGTGTTTGACTTCTTGCTGCCAAACAGGAGCACACCAAGGTCTAACTTGCTACCCTCATTCTTGCGCAGTCTGCCCACCAAACACTTCTGCAGCAGCGATTCGAAGTTCACCCATGCATGGACCTGACAAAACAACAGAGTTAGGGAAAAAAGGCGAGGCAGTAAAAAAAAAAAATTCTTCTGTACTCTCCATTATATAATTGCTATGAGTTCTATGTACAACAGTGTTTTGTTTTGTTGTTTTTATGATGCATTTAAGAAAACGTGAGGATTTTTACAAGGTACGCACACTTTAAATCTTTGAATCCTCAAAGATACCTATTAAAATTTAGGAATTAAAGAAAAAATACAAGTTCAAGAATTGAATAGAATTTTAAAAAGTTCTTCAAATATTCAATATATATTTTTTTTAGAGTTTATATGGTGCTTAGAAACGGTTTGGCTCAACATAGCTATAGAATCAGCCCTAACGACAAGAGATCGCATCATAAATTCACCCCTTAACTAAATTATATTTGTAAGAAGGTAAAGGAAAGGTGGATAGAAACATATAAAAAGGAACAAACACAACAATATGGCGTTTACAATGAAAGAAGAACACATTTAACAATTTGCAATGCCGCCACTGGACAAGGATAGTGGCTGTATCTTGAAGAAAATTGAACGTTACCGGCCAATTCCCCGACCTAGGTTTCATTATATCAGAACTCATCAGGAGGGAGTGCGAAACAAGCCACGCATAACTTCATAACAAAAGGAAACAAACAAAAAACAAAAGGGAAGTTTGTAAAGAATGATATGACACATGAATATGAATATGCGAAAGGAATAACATAAAGGGAAAACACAGAAAAAGGACATTGAATTCTTAAAACTAAATGTGAATTCACATTAAAATTTAAAAAAATTGTTATCATTAAGTTATGATTTAAATTTGTCTATGGCAGATTTGCAATTTTTATTAATGTGAACAAAATCAGAATTAAGGAAAAAAATAGAGAGTCAACATTTTACTCTCGTCATATTATTTTTTTTAGATTTTGGTTTGAAAAAAAAAGTAGACACAACCCATCACTACTTTTCAACATTTGCGAATGTATTTAAAATAAATCTCTGAAACACAACCTGGGTTTCCAGCCAAACTATATTTTAAAATTCCATGAATCATCCAACTTTTCCAGTCACTATAGTATTACAAAACATTATTTTACTAAGATCACAACTTAATGTAGTCATATTTTTAGACACATAAAGCTGAAATTGTGTCACTCCATTGAGGGATTAGAGGATTTAGCCCAAAGTGATGGGTTATTGGATTGTGAGATTTAAGTTACTCACTGAGACATTAAAGGATCACCTTACACCAATACAATTTTAAAATTGTTCTGAGACACATTATCGTATTGTTTATTTTTCCTATACCACGATAGAATTCTTGCGCATTGTCAAAACCATGGCTCAACATTGGCTAAAGACGTGCAGTAGAAAGGTGGAAAGACGATATGAAAATCGCATGTTGACTTTGAGAATTGAAATTGGCATGTTCGACTGTGTCAAAAGGGATTTGCGGTAAGTATTAACTGGAAGAAAAATTATATTTTGAGTATTGTGAAGGAAAGTTGCGTACTCTTTTTGCAACTATGTGAAAATTCCAAAAATGTCATCAAATTCCCTGAATTTTCCCTGACTTTTCCAGCTTGCTGGACATTAGTCTAATAACACGAAGGTTTCCACACCTTATAAGGATTTAATTACCTATGAGTATTTTCTCCCACTGCGTTGTAGTAATTGTTCGGATCACATACATACATGCATAACTACGCTGACGCAGTAGGGATTTGTGAGGTAGACTTTTAGAGAAATCATACCCGCATTTACATGGAGAGTGTAAAAACTAGCCTCAGTACACTAAACCGGTACTCAAATTCCGCTCTCCCTGTCATCGGCAATCAAGTCTGATACGAGAGTGACAAGTTAGATCGCGCACCCACCAAAGTGGGTTACCTTAAGAGTAGCTCCCACTTTTATGATAAGAGATGTGTTGGGTGTGCGAGCGACTCACCTGGTTGAAGAGGTCTGTGGCGTCCTTCCCTACTCTCCTCATCAGCTCCTCCTCACCCCCAGGATGAAAGTCCATGTAGTGGCTCACATTGTACACCCGACCTTAAAACATAACCTCAAAATAATATAATTTCTCATTAACATGGATTGGGGCCATATTTATATCCTCTCTTGTCTCAGAAGTCGACCAATCTATTGGGTAAGGAAGGGTAAGCCCATATTTCACCAGTGATAAATTTTTCGACCATGCCGAATCGAACTAGGGACCCTTAGCTCAGTAGGTAGACACGCTATTGACTGAGGTAAGGTGTTGGATAATCTCTTATTATATATATGGCCCCTAAAGTCTGTTCTAATTTAGTCGTGAGAGTCAACCAGTCTTCCAGTATACAAATAAACCGTTCAGGTCAAATCAGAGATTGAAGAATGTCCGAATTTTGACTCTCTCTATATATATATGGGACTTAGTGCTAAACAATGTGGCTTTTTGCAACTCTAGCAAGTTAATTTAAATAAACGAGAAGTAAAATGTTTTGTTAGTACAACAATAGCTCAACTTTCAATGCTTGGCTTTATGGTCGGGTTTCAATTATAGCCACGTTTCCAAGTTTTGTCACTTTCTTAAGGTAATGGCAGTTCTGCAACTTCAAAAACACTAAAATAATCCATCTTATTTAGACTATTATTTTATAACCACGCCTTACTAACCGCCCACGTTTCATGCATATGCACTAATTACACTAATATGTTAAGGATAAAGAAGGTTGAATCTAGAGGAAATATACCTTTCCAGGTTTTACAGAGCCCATTTCCAACTTTTCCAGACACTATATTATAAACATTATTGTATTAAGATCTCAACTTACACATTTTGAAATTGTAACACTCTATGAAGGGGTTAAAGGCGAGGTGTCGAGGGTCAAAGAATCAAGGGTATCAAGGTATCGAGGTGTCGAGGGTCAAAGAATCAAGGGTATCAAGGTATCGAGGTGTCGAGGGTCAAAGAATCAAGGGTATCAAGGTGTCGAGGATCAAAGAATCAAGGGTGTCGAGGCGTCAAAGAATCAAGGGTATTGAGGCGTCAAAGAATCAAGGGTATTGAGGCGTCAAAGAATCAAGGGTATCGAGGCGTCAAAGAATCAAGAGTATCGAGGCGTCAAAGAATCAAGGGTATCGAGGCGTCAAAGAATCAAGGGTATCGAGGCGTCAAAGAATCAAGGGTATCAAGGTGTCAAAGAATCAAGGGTATCGAGGCGTCATAGAATCAAGGGTATCGAGGTGTCATAGAATCAAGGGTATCGAGGTGTCATAGAATCAAGGGTATCGAGGTGTCATAGAATCAAGGGTATCGAGGTGTCAAAGAATCAAGGGTATCGAGGTATCAAAGAATCAAGGGTATCGAGGTATTAAAGAATCAAGGTTATCGAGGTATTAAAGAATCAAGGGTATCGAGGTATTAAAGAATCAAGGGTATCGAGGTATTAAAGAATCAAGGGTATCGAGGTGTCAAAGAATCAAGGGTATCAAGGTGTCAAAGAATCAAGGGTATAGAGGTATTAAAGAATTGAGGGTATTGAGGTATTAAAGATTTGAGTGTATTGAGGTATTAAAATCGAAGGTATTGAGGTATTAAAGAATCGAGATTTTGACATCCATAATTCAAACCCAAAATCTCCGAAGGAGTGGATGGGAAGAGGATAATTCTATGATCTGCTGTTCCTCACCCCTTATGGCGAGCCAAGCGTCGTGCCTCTTGTTATGTTTGGCGAGTTGGGCCACAGTCACATCCTGCAGGACGCCTTTCACTCCTGTCAGGTCCTTGCCAGATTGACCCAACCTGACCCAGTCCATAAGAGAGTGGCCCGGCTGCAACGCCACCTTGTTGCGAGGATTGCCTATACAGGACCCAACATCACGTCACACAATCGAAAAACAGAATTTTGTGACAAAATCGAAAAAAAATATTGATAACAAGTCTAATATCACTGGGACAACATTATTATGCTTTGTGACAAGTGAACTTCACATAGATACAGTCCAGTTTTCATAAAAAGGGCCATTTAGAAAATAAAAATAAAATGTATACAGTCAACATTCATAACAAATTACTAAATCATTAGTGTTTTTTTTATCAAAAGTGCCAGCTAATTATAACGTGAACTGAAAATGGTCCAATAGAATCAATATCAGGATCATACAGTATGTAACAATGGTACTATGGAACAAGTATCCAGATTGTATTATTGCCTGCAATGGTACAATAGAACATGTATCCAGATTGTATTGTTGGAAGCAATGGTACAATAGAACACGTATCCAGATTGTATTGTTGGCAGCAATGGTACAATAGAACACGTATCCAGATTGTATTGTTGGAAGCAATGGTACAATAGAACACGTATCCAGATTGTATTGTTGGAAGCAATGGTACAATAGAACACGTATCCAGATTGTATTGTTGGAAGCAATGGTACAATAGAACATGTATCCAGATTGTATTGTTGGCAGCAATGGTACAATAGAACACGTATCCAGATTGTATTGTTGGAAGCAATGGTACAATAGAACACGTATCCAGATTGTATTGTTGGAAGCAATGGTACAATAGAACATGTATCCAGATTGTATTATTGCCAGCAATGGTACAATAGAACATGTATCCAGTTTGTATTGTTGGAAGCAATGGTACAATAGAACATGTATCCAGATTGTATTGTTGGAAGCAATGGTATAATAGAACATGTATCCAGATTGTATTATTGCCAGTAATGGTACAATAGAACATGTATCCAGATTGTATTATTGCCAGTAATGGTACAATAGAACATGTATCCAGATTGTATTGTTGGAAGCAATGGTACAATAGAACACGTATCCAGATTGTATTGTTGGCAGCAAATGGTACAATAGAACACGTATCCAGATTGTATTGTTGGCAACAATGGTACAATAGAACACGTATCCAGATTGTATTGTTGGCAACAATGGTAAACTCGAACACGTATCCAGATTGTACTGTTGGCAAAAATGGTACAAGCGAACAAATATCCTGATTGTACTGTTGGCAACAATGGTACAAGAGAACAAATATTCTGATTGTACTGTTGGCAACAATGGTACAAGAGAACAAATATTCTGATTGTACTGTTGGAAACAATGGTACTAGAGAACAAGTATAAAGAACCTACAGCTAGCAACAATGGTACAAAAGAACAAGTGTACGAAACCTACAGTTAGCAACAATGGTACAAAAGAACAAGTGTACGAAACCTACAGTTAGTAACAATGGTATAAGAGAACAAGTGTATGAAACCTACAGTTAGCAACAATGGTACAAGAGAACAAGTGTATGAAACCTACAGTTAGCAACAATGGTACAAGAGAACAAGTGTATGAAACCTACAGTTAGCAACAATGGTACAAGAGAACAAGTGTATGAAACCTACAGTTAGCAACAATGGTACAAGAGAACAAGTGTATGAAACCTACAATTAGCAACAATGGTACAAGAGAACTATACTGATTCTATAATTATCAACAATGGTACCAGAGAACTATACTGATTCTATAATTATCAACAATGGTACAAGAGAACTATACTGAGCCTGGAGTTAACAACAATGGTACAATTATAACAAGTAGCTGTAGACAATACAGTTGGCAGCAATTATTGTGCAATCAAACCAAGTAACTAGATTGTATAACTATACAACAGTTGTACAATTATATCAGGTAACCAGATCACACAGATGGCAACAATGGTAAAATTATGACACATATCCCGATGGTATTGTTGACAACACATATACATAATAACAAGTATAAAAATTGTACCATTGGGAACAAAAGTACAATAGACCCAGTATACAAATTGTACTAATGGTAACAATGGTACCAAGTATCACAATTGTAGTAGCGGCAACAATGATACAAAAGACAATGTATCAAGAGTCTACTATTGGCAACAATATTAAAATAAAATAGGTATCCAGGTTTAAAAGTTGACAACAGTGGTATTATTATAACATGTATCCTGTTCATACTGTTGGCCAAAAAAAAGCACCATTATAACAAGTATCTAGATTTACTGTTGGCAGCATTGGTATGGTTATAAAAAGTATAATGATCCTACATTTGCAACAGTATTACAAGAGAAAAAGTAGTCAGATTGTAATGTTGGTAGTAATGGTATATTCGAACAAATAACCAGAATGTAATGCTAGCAGCGATGGTAAATTAGAACAAGTAACCTGAATGTACATTTATAAACAATGGTACAGTTACAGCACACATCCAGATTGACCGTTGAGCAATAATGGTACAGTAGAGCAAGTATCTCGATTGTACAGTTGGCAAAAAATGGTTTAGTTATAAAAAGAATCCACATCGTACATTTGTTACAATAGTAATATATTACAAGTATCCAGTTCATACGCATGACAACACTGGTACAAAAGAATACTTATAACCAAAAGGTACACTTGGCAACAAAGGCACAAATATAATAAGCATCCAGATTTTACAGTTACTCAAATATTCAGAGTGTAATGTTGGCAACAAAGGTACAAATATAATAAGCATCTAGATTTTACAGTTATTCAAGTATTCAGAGTGTAATGTTGGCAACAAAGGTACAGTAACACAATTCTTCAGAGTGTAATGTTGACAACACTGGTACAATAGAACCAGTATCCAGATCATACTTTTACAACAATTGTTAAATAATAAGTATTCAGATAATAAATTTGCAACAATTGTATTATATAACCTATATTCAGATTGTACTGTTGGTAGCAATAGTATAATATAATGTAATTCAAGATTGTACGTTGGTAACAATGGTATAATAGGACGCGTATATATATTGTACTGTTGGTAACAATGGTATAATAGAACGTGTATACAGACTGTACGATTGGTAACAATGATATAATATAACTAAGTGTATTATTGGAAACAATGGTATAATAGAACAAGTACCTATCAAGATTGTATTGATGGCAACAATGGTTCAATAAAATATGTATCTAGATCATACAGATGGCAATAATAGAGCAATAAAATATGTATAAAGATTATATAGCTGGCAACAATGGAACATTTTTAACACATATCAAGATTTCAGATCGTATATTTGCTACAATTGTACAGTAAGTTATAACATGTATACAGATCTAAGTTGGCACCAATGGTAGAATATAACAAGCATCTAAATCGTAAAGATGGCAAAATTGGAACACTTATAACTACTATTCAAATTCTAGATAATACATTTGTAGCAATGTTATAATAGAACAAATATTCATACTGTACAGTTGGCAACAATAGTACAATACTAACAAATTTTCAGTTTACGGGGTTGACAACAATAATGGAATAAAATATTCAGATCATACAGTTAGCAACAATGGTACAATATATCAAGTATCCAGATGGTAATTTTGGCAACAATGGTAAAATAAACAAGTATCCAGATAATATATTTGGCAGCACCAAGTCAATTTTACAAGTAGTGTACAGGTCATACAGTTAAAAACGAGATTGCTAGAAAGAGAGTGAACTATTGAACTAGACAAATGAAATGCTAGTTTCAGTTCTGAATCACTTATAAAATGTCCCTAGCAGTGAACAGTTCTGTCCCAACTCTAGACTTTTGTAATATAAATAGTTAAGATACCTTGCAGATCCCGCCTGTCAGACACATTGTAGCAGTAACACGAACAGCAGCACCAACGCGGCATGTCTTGGACGGAAGAAACCTCCCCTCTAAGAGGATAACAAACTCACCCTCCCCTCCTAAATCTTGACAGTCACATTTTCCCACCCAGGTTCGCGATGTTTCCCGCGCGAGTGAATCAATACAGAACCCGATGTACACAAGCAGAGCAGGGATATGATAACTTTGCGGTACTGTGAGCGCGGTCAAGTAAAGCTCTTGCGCCCGCGCATTCGCGTCTGCGGACATTGAGGCAGCGGCATCGCAAGACAAAGATAGAGGGCAGGGCTGGTCTTTGTGGCTGCCGTCCAATGTCGAGATAAAGACACTTGTCTAGCAACGAGAAAAGTTACAAATCTAATTTCACGTATTCATACGTCAAGTCATGTGACATGCAGCTGTATCACTCCACGGATAGCCCCTAAATTAAGCAGGTTGATAAAGCTAGAACCAAACGTCTTAAGAGCCCGTCTCATTCCACGGATAGCACCTAATTCGCGAGACGTAGACAAACAAAACTGTATCTAAGATGTCGTCTGCACACCATAAACAAATAAATGAAGTACTAAATAGCCACGCTGACGTGGCTCGCCAGATGATTGGATGGTTAGACCACGTGGTACCGTGAACGTTTCCCCCTGGACAACTATTAGGTTACGTGGACGTTTAGCTAACTTCAATATGATAGCTTCCATTTAAAGCTCCGGCGAGCAGAACCTTTACGTTAATATAGGTGAACGTTAAGTTGATCGTTATCTCATCATTATAAAAAAAAAAAGGAA
>CABFWO010002367.1:79160-91582 GCA_902155825.1 Timema genevievae
CCCCCCAACCTTCTCTAGTACGGGCTCAAGTAGTTGCCCATTCCTACAACCCCAAAATCTATACCATAGACTTATAATAAAAACTTAAGTTTTATAATATTTTATACACCTTAGTCCATTATTCCTCTAAGGTGATGATTAAAGGATATTAATGTTTATAATATATGCATAAGAAGGTTAGATTTGGTTATAAAAAGAATTTAGCTTGAGGCGAATATTGAATAAATTAATATTATTTTGTTTGCCAGTTAGTCCAGCCATACTCTAAGATAATGAGTAAGAGTCAATTAGAGTTTTTAATGTATGCACAGTGATTGATGGAGCAGGTTCTTAAGTGGTTAGTGAATATATTTATTTAAAATGTTTATATAAGAGAGTCGCCTACAGCCTTCAGAGCATGTCATGAGACAAAGGCTAGGGGATGAAGAGGTTGGGGCTTCCTCAAGGGGGGGTTAAGGGGGGCTATACACCACCGCGGTGTTAATTGGTTATGGTACATAACCAAGCTGTAACGATCAATATAACTAAACGTTCGATCACTGTAGGACAATGCTTAAACAATGGCAACAAACCCTTTGGTAATCATGTGGAACTACTGTAATAGTGACCTTAATAAAATATAAGAATTTTAAACGTGGAAATGGCCAGCTACCTTTCTTAAATACAATTTGGGATATTTAATATACTAGTTCTTGTGTGGGTTTCGTTATATATGGGGGGAAAAAAAACGGATAAAGAGGCAAAGGCCTAGTTTATGAATTGGTTGATATCTATTTTGAAAATTTAAGATCATAAAATAGAGCACATGCATATTTATAAGAAAAGAGGTGTCTATTTAAAAAAAAATAGCTCTAAAAGTGTGTTGAGGTAAAAGAGTAAAGATAGCCGACTTAAAAACATGAAATAAAAAGTGATCAAGAAAAATTTGTTTATTTAAGATCAAAGGTGAAGAAACGATTTTTGTCCAAAATTTAAAAAAATAAAAATTATTTTACAGTCCAATTTTCATATGAAGAGCTTTTTAGAAAATACAAGCAGTGTTTTTTGTGGACAAAACATTTCACAATATATTTGTTATTTTGTAGGTAAAGTAAATAAAAAGAAAACCAATCTGAAGGTGATTTTACAGAGGAAGGTCAACTGGATGGGTCTCATTATGAGAAGAAATGAGTAGAATAATGTCGTAAAAAGGATGAAAAGGACTAAGAAGATCATGAATGTAACTGATGGATGAACTCAAAAAAGGGAATAAGATGAAGGAAGCTGCTGATAGGACTTGCTGAAAGACTCAATATGGACAAGGTAACAGACCTGTCAAAAAACAGAAAACCTAATAATAATAGATAAATCAGAAGTGACAGATGCAGGTCACATGACTTGATGTATGCATCTGTAAAAGTAGAACTAGTAACTTTTCTAGCTGTCAAATAGGGACCTTTCCATGAAAATCGGACTGTATGTATGGATAGTCACAGTACAGTACTTAAAAATTAATTTTGATATTTATATTGTTTATTATTTTGTGCAATATTTAATTATTTATTTCCTATTAGTATCTCGTCTTACTACTTGTTCAGGTTATTTGCATATGTACTAATTATGCTAACGAGTTAGGGATGAGGAAGGTTGAATTTGGAGGAAATCTACCCACATTTGCGTGGAGGGGTAAGTTGAAAAACATTTTGGAAAAACCACCCTCTGTACATCCGACTGGGATTCTAACCCTGATCTTCCTGTCATCCGCAGTCCAGTATATTGCAAGAGTGACGCCTTAGACCATGCGGCCACCAAAGCAGGTAATATTTCAAATTCAATTGACGACACAGTGCCAACCTATTGTAAACAAATGCATACACCCTTGAATATTCAGCAAAGCCACCAAGTCAGCAGCGGCGAAGTTCTCAATTTGCTCGGGTCATATCCAAGACGAAATAGATCAGGGTGGTGGAGGTACACTATACCTTGTTTCTCAAATCAAGTTGCTGGCCTGCGTCGTCATGGTAACGTGGCACCACTCCAGGTGCCAAACAACAAGAATTCATTACCGCCGCGAGGAAAAGTATAAAAAAAAAGTCGCCCACCATGGCCAGGGCTGGAGTGCTTCTTTTGTTTATCTTGTGAGTTTAAAGAGGGTCGGGATACAAAGAGGGTTGGTGGGAAGGGGGAAGGAAGAAATAGGATGGGAAGGAGAATGAGAGAGAGAGAGAGAGAGAGGAATTATAAGCCTACATGTGGGTAAATTTGTTATTCCCCCTGTACCCCACTTTACCCCTTTCCCACCCATGACTGTTTACTTTGATGTGTTAATAATACAAGCACAGTAGACTGCCGACTAGCTGGGATCACAATAAACGGGTTGCGATTAACTGGGGCGATAATTTTTAATTATTTAATAAAATTTCAATCCAAACCCCTACACACTGGTAGGCTACAATATAACTGTCCAGCGATGTGCGGGATGGTAAAATATAAATGTGTGGATGAAAGAATTTAAAAATAAATGTAAACATAATTTTGCATTTGACTGTACATAATAACAGGAAGGGGAAAAAAAACTCGTGAAATTGTGAACATTTAATTGAACGTAAGTGGCTTATAACAATAAAATAATGACTCAAAATTATTTGGCTGTACTTATTCAGTTTTTACTATTCAGGCTTAGCACATCGCTGGGTTTATCCAGAGTTTTTTTTAATTCAAACCAATTTTTTTTCCCCGCCACCTCGAATAATCTCTAATCTACTATATACTTGTATCATGTTCAAATAAGTACATTTATTTGACCTTATAGCAAAGTGTGTGAAACCACAGATTTTAGATACGGCCTTTGTGAACAAGGGCAGTTTAAAAAATAAGTTAGATAATATGTACGGTCCATTTACAGTCTTACCTCAATGGGTTCCACTATGGCCCTATCTTATATGCTGCACCATAGTGGAAGGAAACAAGGAAAGCTTGCTACCTTACAATGTACACAAGGTGTAGGCACTACATAAACGAGCAATTCAATTATCTTTGTGTACACTACAATCACAAACAAGGATGATCCAGATGCGTAAAGAAACACATGTAGCCCTATTGGTACCTAATTATTACCAAAGCTGCCCATTTTGGTGTAGTTGTCGACCTCAGTGGTCTGGGGGTAGCGTGTTTGCCTCAGGACCCGATGTTCGTGGGTTCAAACCCAGCCGGGGTCGACAGATTAATCTTGAGCAATAATAATCCATAGCACAACTTTCTTCGGAGGGGAAGTAAAGCTGTTGATCTTGATTGTGGTGTGTAAAAGAACCCTGGGATGTAGTGTGTGGGAAAATACCTTTCTCAGCAAAATTGGTTGTTTCTTTCGCTCTCACTCAGAGAAATTCTCGTGTGCGGATAAAATTTGTCAGTTCACAAAGTACACGTTAAATTTGAAAAAGAAAAATTAGTGTGGTTTGTAAGTAGAGTTACCTCTAAAATATGGCCAAATCACTTTTAAGAGCACTTTTTTTTTTTTAGACTAAATATTAAATTTAACCAAGTGAAAAATGACAAGCTGGTCAGAGGATCAAACCCGGGACTTTTGGCTTTGTGCGCTAATGCTCTGTATCCAGGGCCAACTTTCTGTAGATGTTAGTGTATCGAGTCTTTGTGTGGTAATCAGTGAAACAAGTTTTATTTCCACCTCCCGGTTGTCAGTTATCGCTTAAAATGATTTGTATTCAGCTCTAAGGACTGATCTTATGAATAACCATCAGTTTGTGATACACATGACATTATAAAATATTAGATGATCATTTTACTCAAAGGAATTTCAAGCACTATTTGATACAATTCTCAAGAGTTTTTTTCAACCTTTAATGTTGGGGTATTTTTTATAATGAGTCAAATTTTAAACTAAAGTTGAAATTTTCTATACAGTGATGAAAACTGAGTTTTTAGTCTTAAAACTTAGAATTCTATATTATATGATATAGAGCTAAATACCGTAAATCAAAAAACAAGTTTTTTTAATGATTACTATTTTTTTCACTGCCTCAAACTACCTGTTCAGGTTAAAAGTATATATAGGCCTCGTAATTACTCTAATGAGGTAGGGATGTGGAAGGAAGCATTTTAGAGGTAATCTACTCGCATTTGCGTGAAAGAAGAGTGAAAAACCATTTAGGGGAAACTACCCACAGTAGACTTGACCGGGACTCGAACCACGATCTCCCTCGTCATCAGCAGAGCAGTCTAACACGAGAGTGACGCTTCAGAAGATTCGGCTAGCGAAGCTGGTTTAATTATTACACTTATAGTACCATAACGCAATATTTATTAATGTCTTAATATAAAGGCTAAGGATAAATAAGGTGGTTAAAAGGAAAAAGATCAACTTTCCTGTAGAAAGAGTACGTAAAACACTAACGTTAGGCTATAAAAGATAAGTATATTGAAAAACTCTCCTCTGAGCCCACTTGGCCGAGATTCGAACCTCGACCCACCCGCCAACCAACCAATCTAATATATTAGGAACCTGAGGCCTTGGACAATGTGACTAGGTATAAGACGATTTTGTTAGTAAAGAAACTTATGTTGACTGTCAGAAGTCAGCTGTGAACTGTCAGTCAGCACCAAAGAAGCCATGGGGCTACTGTAGTTTATAAGTCATGTGCTGATATCATCAGTAGGTTCAGAAAGTGCACATTAAATACCTCAGATAAACGAAAATAATATTTATAAAAAATGACAGCTCTGCAGGTCACATTGCTTGACATACAAATGCATAAAAATAGATCTAGTAATTTTACTAGCTGTCAGATAAGGCCCTTCTTGTGAAGACTGGACTGGACTGTAGATTGTCTTACCTGTCGCCGACCCATTAGCGGAGAGTTCTTTCTTCCCAGATTCCTCAAGTTTTAAATTCTTCAATGAATAACTCATTTTCTCCAGCAGACAGGTTCCGACAATGTGGAGGGTTCTTGTGCGGAGCTGGAAGGGCTTTTGTATAGAATTGTTACATTTTTACTATAATTTACCAGGCCATTTGTCCATGTCTTTGTATACCAATTCTCAGCCGAAGATTTTCTGAAAAAAAAAGTTAAGCAGTGTAGGTCAAAGATAGAAAACAGGTGTGGTAAAATTTTATTTTGTAAATAGAACAATTACTGATATTGACAGGCCGGAGATAATTTTTTAGAATCAAATGGAATGGGCCAGTCTCCTCGAATCCAGATAGGTGCCACTTTCTCTTTGCTACATCACTACGGCTGTATCCGAATAGTCAAATACACTTGAGTTGATGCAGACTTGATGACTTTACACTTTAACACGCACTCGAACTCGAGATTGAAGTCTGCAACAGACAATTTGAACGGCAAAATATCCTTTTCACGCCCTTGAGTTCGCAGTGCTGCTACCTACCAATGATCTGAGAAACTATTTTAAACACCATCTATCAGCCCGAATTAGCTTAGGCCCCTTACAGATTTGTGGTGACTTATTTTTACTGCACATAACAAATTATTCAACACTATTCAACTCTACAACACTACAAAACAACCAGTTTATTTAACGTACGTTATCAAATATCACATTACTCTACAAACTCTCTCTCTCTAGCAGACGAAAAATTAAACAATTTCCAGTCAAACACCGCATCGACGGCGTGTCAAGGGTAACTTGCTGTCGCCCTTGGACTCAAGAGCGTGTGAGGGGTGCATTAGCACACTTAGTGACTATTCGGACGGATCTGCACTTGACTACGTGATTGCTAATGCAACTATCAAGTGAACGTCAAGGGTCGACGGCGCGTGAGGTTGACTATTCGGATACAGCCAATATGTATTTCAATTTTAATATTACACATTCAAGTAACCGGCTACTCAATTAATAGGTCTACTAAAATTTATCAAGTTTGTTAGTTTGGAAAAATTATTTAATACTGCACTTGACATGGTACAGTCTTTACCTTATTAACAATATGTTTCCATATAATACAATTTATTAATCACAACTAGATATTTTTCATCTCACTTGACAATTTCATAAATAAAATAGCAATGTAACCATACAGAAAAAAAAAAATCATAAGTCACAGATCAACTGAACGAGAAGTTAAAAACATAATATTCGGGATGGGAGACTAGTCTTTATTATCGTACGACCATAGATAAGAGATAAGTACGACGAAGTAACATTATACGTACCACAGATCAAGTTAACACGATGCGTACGACTTTCACTATCGATAGTAACCACTTAGTGAAACGCCGACGAGTCACAGATCATCTGTTGTCAACCGAACACCAACGTCACCTTAACCCTAATTTCAAATTGACCGCTACTTTTTTTTTTTTTTGTGAAGTAACGATCACAAATATTTTTTAACTATGATTTGTTGTTTGTGGAATTTATCTTTAAACATGCACATATAATTAGGTACTTCAAGAAAAAGTTTTTAGTACGATTTCTTACTATCTGTTTAGGAACATGTAGGCCTAATAATTACGCTAATAAGTTAGAGATGAGGAAGGTTGACTTTAGAGGAGGTGTACCCACATCTCTCTGGAGGGAGAGTGAAAAAAAATTTAGGACCACCCTCAGTTCACCCTACCGAAATTCAAACCCCAATATCCCTGTCACCAACAGTCCAGTTAAACACGAAAGTACCGCCTTAGACCATATGGCCATCGAACAGGTTAGGTACTTTAAAATTGAATTGTTTGGCTAAAGGGAAGAAAATTATTTTATTTTTAATTTAATTTTAATATCTAGCTCTTTAATTTTTTTATAAAGATGATGATTACATTATAGTATATATTATTGATATATGTTTATAGTGTTGGCTATTCTACTTAGCAACGGTTTTAAACAAAAACAAAGTAAACAACAAAAAATAAAATTTTAATAATGTGTGCGCGTGTGTTTGTTTATTACGATTTATAATACCTTTGAAATAAAATATTTCAGAAACTTATATTTAAAGGCAAATATATTGGGTAATGTATTGGGCTATTTTAGTAGTTTTATTTAATTATTTTATTTCATTAGGTTTGGAAAATACGCCTGAATAACGTATTGTTGTTTTCAATTTTACAAAAAGAAGCATATCAAAAAGTTTACTAAAAAATATTAGGCCCCATTTCAATGATGAATTAACAGTGAAGTGTCTGGGTGCTTTACCCAATATAGAATCAAGTTTTATGTATTTATTAAAATTTTCCATTCTCTTAAGGTACTGTAAAAAAAAATTAAAATGGGGGGGGTGGGTTCCTAAGTGATGAATTTATTTTGGGAGAGTGCATATTTCCCAAATACTTTTTAATTAGGCGTTGTGTATGGTTTATAGGTGTGTCTCATAGAAGCTATTTTTTGATAAATGTACTCACACAGATACGAATACCATTTCAACTTATTTGAAATTAACTGTAATGTTTATCTTAAAAGTGATGTGTTAAAAATATATCTTGCAAAAATCATTGAAGATTTAATTAATTCACACCCTTATCTGTGATTTATACTTGAGGCTATAGAGTTTCAGGAGGAGGCAATACTTCTCGAATAATTCCTTATATAACCGGTTTGATAGAGAAGTGTTGCTCTAAGTCAAAGATGAAAGTTTGAATCCCAATCTGATCAAATTTTTCAAATACATAGAACTAATCGGAAGCTTTCCAGATGAACTCATAACATTATCCTTTAGGTCTTCAAACTTACCATCGTGCCCGACATTCAATGTATCGTACTATTCATGGTGGTAATTAAAAACGTCAATAAATACATGAAAGTAATGCTTTCTAATTTTTAAGAGAAAATAATAATAATAATGGTTGAACATTCATTTAATACATAACTAATCACACTGTTCCCTTACAAGGTAGGCAAGAATCTCTACATATAACTCAAAAAACAACAGCTCCGTACTTAATCCACACTTCCCTATCCTTGTGTACTCCTTTCACTTCAACAACCTCCACACACCGAGTCACACACGCTCTTTTATTACTAAAACTCTTAATGTTTATCTTTTTCACACATTTGTCTACAACATTTAGCCACGTCTTGCATGGCCTACCCCTTCCTTTTGATCCACACACTCTACCTTCATATATTTACCTCATCACTTGATCCACACTCATCCTTTCAACATGCCCAAAACAATGTAAGACACTTCTTTCACATTGACCTTCAAAACCACATTCCTTCAGCACCCATTCCTAACTTTAATAATCCCAGCTACAGCAATTTACTGAGATATTTATTACCTATTTGATAGTTACTAAGAAATTAACAGGAGATATATTATATTCTCTTAAGGTCTGAATTTAATTCTAAATGTTGGTAGGAATTTTTTTCAAAACCAATCTGATACAATTCGAGTTGAATGTTCCACCAAACTAAATCAATGATTGGCCCACCATTCTATGATCACATTGTGTCGGCTGACAGCTGCAACCCTCCAAGTTCATAAATTCTGGATAGACCACAAACAAAGTACACACCAGACCAACAGACTCGGGTTAAAATGGCTGCGTTCATCGAGAGATCTTGAGTCCTTCAACACGGGGATCGCTACTTGCAGTCTCAGGTGAGAACATCGCTATCAAGCAGGCGATTTTAAACACAGCTCACTTTAAAGATGATTTTTATATAAAAAAGATTTTTTTTTAAATTGCCTTTTATTGTCAATCAACCAGCTTTCACAAAGATAGGTAGGTTCAGGTGGCGACCCCCACCCCTCAAGCGAAGCTTACTCTGACTACAGATTACAAGTAGCATAAAATGGTCCTTTGACTGTTCAAGTGGTTGTTTGCAAATTTTCTAGCTGTAAGCAAGCTTGTTACTTGTCTGAAAAGGTTTGTTCATTGAAAGGGTGTAAGGGGGTTTGGGATTGCTGGGCACTGAGAACTGCTACTAGCACTCCCCAGTGTCTGAGTACTGAACCTGGCTCAAGGATCGCAGCGTGTTATCATTGAGAACTGCTACTAGCACTCCCCAGTGTCCGGGGACTGAACCTGACTCAAGGATCGCAGCGTTTTATCACTGAGAACTGCTACTAGCACTCCCCAGTGTCCGGGGACTGAACCTGGCTCTAGGATCGCAGCGTGTTATCACTGAGAACTGCTACTAGCACTCCCCAGTGTCTGAGGACTGAACCTCACTCAAGAAGTGGAGCGTGTTATCAATGAGAACTGCTACTAGCACTCCCCAGTGTCCGAGTACTGAACCTGGCTCAAGGATCGCAGTGTGTTATCATTGAGAACTGCTACTAGCACTCCCCAATGTTTGAGGACTGAACCTGACTCTAGGAGCGCAGCGTGTTATCACTGAGAACTGCTACTAGCACTCCCCAGTGTCCGAGTACTGAACCTGACTCAAGGAGTGCAGCGTGTTATCATTGAGAACTGCTACTAGCACTCCCCAGTGTCCGAGGACTCAACCTGGCTCAAGGAGTGCAGCGTGTTATCAATGAGAACTGCTACTAGCACTCCCCAGTGTCCGAGGACTGAACCTGACTCAAGGAGTGCAGCGTGTTATCATTGAGAACTGCTACTAGCACTCCCCAGTGTCCGAGGACTGAACCTGACTCAAGGATCGCAGCGTGTTATCATTGAGAACTACTACTAGCACTCCCCAGTGTCCGAGTATTGAACTTGACTCAAGGATCACAGCGTGTTATCATTGAGAACTACTACTAGCACTCCCCAGTGTCCGAGTATTGAACTTGACTCAAGGATCGCAGCGTGTTATCATTGAGAACTACTACTAGCACTCCCCAGTGTCCGAGGACTGAACCTCACTCAAGGAGCGTAGCGTGTTATCACTGAGAACTGATACTAGCACTCCCCAGTGTCCGAGTACTGAACCTGGCTCAAAGAGCGCAGAGAAACTCCCATAAGTCAAAGTGTATGGTGTACCTTTTCTATGGGCTAGGTGCACTTTGATAGCACCCTGCTTCCCCTTCCATAACGTGGTACCACATCATCTCAAAGTGAATGCTAGTGCACTTCCTTAAAAATAGCCTTCCTCTTCCTGATACCCTGTATCGAGTACTGGTATGGTTATATATTTCAAAATTCAGCCAAAACAGACGTAAGGGGGTTGGATTGGCTTGATCAATTACTACCTAGCCATTGGAACAAAAACCTCAACTTCATTGCGATAATAATATCTATTGACTCATCAACAAATAGTGTATAAATGTTAGATTTGGTACATTAAAGAATAAGACCAAAAAAATCACTGGTGGTCAAATGTTCTCAGACATCACTCTCACAATAGACTGGACTGCTGATGACGGAAAGGTCGCGATTAGAATCCTGGTCTGGTGTACTGTATCGCAGATTTTTTTTTAATGGTTTCCCAAACTTCCTCCCCGTGAATGTGGGTACATTGTCTCCTAAATTTTACCTACCTCATCCTTAGTCCATTAGTGTAGGCCTAATTAATGCATACACTGAACCTGAATAGGTATTAAGAGAAAATAAATACTTAGGTCTAAGACAAAATGTGGAAAATAAATTAATTTAAATGAAGAATGACAACCTGCACAAGGGAATCATACTCAGGACCTTTGGCTTTGCGTGCCAGTGCTAAACCACTGAGCCATCCTGGTTCGTCTTGTATACAACCGTTGAGCCCCGAGTTCGATTACCACGCATGCCGATGCTAAACCAATGGTACGAGACAAACCGAATGGCTCAGTGGTAGAGCATTGGCATGCAAAGCCAAAGGTCCCGAGTTTGATTCTCCATACCCAGACGGTCATTTTTCACTTAAATGAATTTTGTTCAGCTTTCAGGACAGATCCTATGAATAACCACCACATACCAGTTTGTGATACATATCAATTAATTTATGCAAATTAAATGCCTTTACTCTAATAAATAAAAAATATTATAAACATGATTATAAAACTAGTTCTACATTCAAACTAAATGACCTTGTTCGCATGTAAAGTAAAATGTAATAGTGAATTGTATTATCTCTTGCTTGGGTTCAAGACCAATAGTTCATGACACTGGTCTCTTTTAAGACGACCTTGAGCGGTTCATAAAATGTAGAAGATATTTCTTCATCGGACAATATGTCATCACTAATGCGTGCGGGTACAGGAGTCTGAAGTATGTTACAGTATTAATCATAAGGAAAACAATGATTTTTAACCGCGCCTTGATTTATTTCAATTCATCCTTTGAAGCTACATTCTCTAAATCCAAAATTGTGAAGCGGGCATTTCACGGAGAATTATTCTCAAGAAACCACGCCAACAGAAAATATGGCATTGTCGGAGTGCCATTTGGAAAAGGCCAGGTGAGATAAATGAATTTCTTTATTAAATTTCATTTACAAATAATTAATTGCATTGGTATTTTTTTAATTATCTAGGCTTAGCTCGCGTTGGTAGTTGAATAATCTAAGCCAGCATTTTCCAAACTGTGCTGAGAAGAGCCTTTAGGCTCCGCCATGGTTATCTTGAGCTTTGTGAAGCAAGTTTAGAATATTCTTTATTAATTGTTTTTCACAATATAAAATAGCATCAGTAATTATGATTGACAATTTTTCAAATATCTATAAAGGACCTTTGCCAAAGGCGCAACCTGAACATGCACTGTTTTCCTTTTGTTTTATATCTCATACTTGTAAAATTTAAATTTCATTATTGAGTGGTAATAACATTTGCGTAAAAACTTTTAATGAGAGCTCCAGCATGAACTTATGTTTAGACTTCAAGGGCTGCTCCAATCTAAAAAGTTTGTAAGCCCCTGGTTTAAGGCGTCACACTCACTATAAGCTGGACTGCCAATTACGGGGAGATTTGTGTTCGAATCCTTGTCGGATGTACTGAGGGCTATTTTTATTAAACGGTTTACCACTCTTCCTCCTCACAAATGTAGGTACACTTCCTCTAAATTCAACCTTCCTCATCCCTAACACATAATTATTGTAGCTTATATGACCCGAAAGGGTGATGAAAAGCAGTAAAAAAAAGCATAAAACAAAAATTAATACTTTTAATTTCATGACGGTTTATCCTTTTAGCCATTATTTATTTAAAGTGTTTTATCATTTGATCCTAGTTGAAGAGTGGAGTGGGGAATGCCCCAGAGGCCATCCGGTCCCAGAAGCTGTTGACGGATCTTCATCGTATGGGTGAGTGCCACATGAGTGCTTAGTGATACGCTCAGATTAGCCACAATCACAGGAATGCGTAAAACTTGGAAATGTTAGCAAATCTCTACTTATCCTTAAAATCAGGAATGGTTTTGTATTTGGCCAGGAAAATCGAATATTGGCCTGTTTAGGTAAGAGTGACGTCTTAATTGCATTGTAGTTAAACACAGGTTTTTAGTTAGGCTAAGTTTATGTCTGATTTTTTTTAATGCAATACAAAATTATTTATTTATAATAAATGGAGAGTTTTGATGTTATTTAACTTTCTTTTTTTTTTTTTTTTT
>CABFWO010002367.1:99265-115169 GCA_902155825.1 Timema genevievae
TTGTGAAACCCCCCCCCCCCTCCTCATTTTTTGTAATGATTATTTAGAAATCTTTAAAAAAAAGTTTTGATGGTTGTCACTGTTTTGTTTCCAACAGTTCTTGAATATTAGGTTAGGCATTTGACGGAGCTCACTGCAAATCATGTTCCACTTCAAGTCGACAACGCTGTGTAGTTTTTATGAGAGTCCGAGTTGAAGATTTGGGGGTTTTGCAAGTGGCCGAAATTATAGCCGTGGGGGAGAGAATAGAGCAGTGTTGGGGGGCGAATTCGAGGCTTGAAAATAAACATGTGTGTCTTACTTTTGGCTGCTCGCCGAATAGATTGGTAACAACTTGTAGGCAGTGTTGCCAATTTCACAAGAAAAAAATTATCTATCTTACTTTGGAAAATAGCTAGAATGTTATTTTTAAATCTCCAAACCTTAGATGATTACATTAATAAAATGGTTACACTTTAGGCTTACAATTTTATTTGTGCTTCAATAATTAACTTTAATATATTAACTACCACTTCATTATTAATGAAATTAATATTTTTTCTTTCAGGAACTCTCCGAGAGCTGAAGCAGGAAAAATTATTCAGTAGAAAAAACGACTTTAAAAGCCTAGCTACTTTTCTGACCAGTTATGGATATCAACGACCCCATAGTGTTGAGTTTTTACGAGTCGCTCTTGCACAGATCCGACGTCAACCTTCTCAACGGCCCCCACTGGCTAAACGACAACGTCATCAGTTTTTATTTCGAGTACCTGGAGAAAGTGATCCACAAAGGTAATAACCAGATACTATTTGTGGGGCCGGAAGTGACACAGTGCCTCAAGATATCTCCGAGCGAAGAGTTAGGAACGTTCCTAGACCCTTTGAAAGTCAAACAACGTAAGTTCATATTCTTAGCCTTAAACGATTGTGAAGTCTTGGATACCCCGGGGGGAACTCATTGGAGTTTGTTGGTTTATAGTAAACCAGAGAACATGTTCTTCCATTTCGACTCCTCGGCGGGTTGTAACAAGGACCAGGCCTGTAAACTGTCGGCGAAGCTCCTCAGATATTTCACCGGGTCCAAAGAGTTGGGGTTCCAAGAGCCTGAAACGCTGCAACAGGTCAATGGCTATGACTGCGGTATCCACCTCATCTGCAACGCGGAGTGGATCGGCGAGCACTGCGAGTTTCAGGACGAGATCAATAAATTTGGAATTATTAAAAAAATATCCGTTGACACTAAACGGAATGAAATTTTAGAGTTAATTGAAAGTTTGAAGAAAGATAGGTAGTCCGAGTCTTGTATTTAGTTTGTAAATGTAATAAGCAGATAATTATTTTTCCCCCTGTATTTGGTGAATAAAACAAATTCCTCTGAAATACACACAAAATCATGAAAATTTTCAATTTTTAAATCAACATAAACTGAAAATAAATAATATCAAATACAAACATTAACTTTCATATCCTGTTTGTAATATTTCCCTCTAAAGTAAAATGATATATTTTTTGTTTTCATTAGTATTATTACTGTTTGATAAAGTTCTTCTATTTTTGTGTGGTGGTGTGATTTATTAATTTATTTTTAAAAAAATGAGATGCATACTGAATTCTAATACAAGATTTAAAATAAAAGGTGTATATAGCCCAAACAGGTAGTATGACGTGGTGCGAATAATAATAAAAAAATAAAAGGCAGGGAAAAAGGGGAAAGTCCAATTTTAACTCAAATTGAGTTAGTGCTGCCATCTATTATACAATCGAGCTAGTGCTGCCATCTGTTAGCCGATCATTGCGTTAGTGCTGCCATCTGTTAGCCGATCATTGCGTTAGTGCTGCCATCTGTTAGCCAATTATTGAGTTAGTGCTGACATCTATTATACAATCATTGGACAAGTACTGCCATCTATTATACAATCATTGGACAAGTTCTGCAATCTGTTATACAATCGAGCTAGTGCTGCCATCTGTTAGCTGATCATTGAGTTAGTGCTACCATCTGTTATACAATTGTTGAGCGAGTACTGCCATCTGTAAGACAATTATTGAGTTAGTGCTGTCCTCTCTTAATCATGAAACCTTTCTAATGCCTTTTAGTTCATGTTTAAAAGAGGTATCTTTCATATAAAAATTAATTTAGAAAAAAGGTATTTGTTAGGGTCCTATAGGGGTTTCATATATAAAAGTTGTTCTGGAAAATGCGTGCAATGTGACTTTTCCCCCTGTACCCTTTAATTTTAATTGTTTTCCATGAATTTTACCTTCACATTAAATATATTGTTAATTTCTATTCAAACATTAATTTAGTTGCCAAAAAACTCCCAACTAAAAATTGTAAATAATAAATTACATATATCAATTGTTGGAAATAAATGGAAAAAAAAAGTCTCAATGAAAAAATAGTAATGAAATTGTGACTATTGCCATTTTGTTTGAATACCAGAACCTTCATTTCGTGGGATTTGAGAGCTAAGACTTAAGGTAGTGAAAATTGTGATATTAAGGGCCAGGGTTCGTAGTAAGACTTTGTGAGGCTCGAAACCAAAAATACAAGTTGACACATATCTAGACCAGACTGGAATGGACCCGTCTTGTATTCAGTATAGCGCTGCACTTAGTTTGACCATAAATTTGACCCTAATATAGCTTCTCAATTTTTTCATTAGCAGTAATTATATATTGAGTGTATATAGTCTCAATATCCTTAATTTTCTATCAGAAATTTATAATTTGGGGTATTCAAATGAAAACTTGCCAATAAATTTTTTTTAAAGAGTATAATTTAGAAACAAAACCTAAAAGAAATATATTTGGAAAATCTTTAGAGAAAATATTGATTCTTTCAAAGAAAAAAAAAAAGTTTCCAAAATTGAAATGAAGACAAAATTAAATATATTTTTTTCAAAAAGTTTTAAATAGACAACACCAAGTTAATATAATAACAAATATATAAAAAATATTACAAATATCTAGACTATTCTTAAACATCAATAATTAATCAACAAAACTAAAAAAAAATATTGTCTTCATAGCACTCGCAACTGTAACTTAAATTTATTGTTACTTTGTTACACAAGTAAAGTGTCGTTAGACACAAAATGTAGCCCAATAACCGGCACACCAATGATAAATTGTTGTACAGACAAATTTATACAACATTCAAAAAATTTATACACGTGATAATTATGTACAAATTTATTCTATCAAGATATTGTCTGGAACAACCTTTAAGAAATACCATGTATTTACTTAAATAGGCTTTTTATTTAAATCAAAGAAAAAATTCATAAATGCATGATAATTACAACTTATAATGGATTAAATTGACAAGCTATTATATTAGTTAGTTACGGTTATAGCCGCATCTAAATATTGTATTTTTTTCAGTTGAAATATTACACCTGGACACGGGAATATAATCCGATAATCCGGGACCTTTGGCTTAGTACGCCAATGCTCTATCCACCGAGATATCCAGAAGTTGTCCTGGGCCCAAGGACATTTTTCACTCATATTTTAAGGCAGATACTATGATGGACATGTGGAAATCGTCAGCTACATGTGAATGATCAATGAATATCATGTGTTATCAGATAATGCAGCCATCTTCGACTGTGAAGGGCTTTAAGCTACCAACAGTACAAATGTCCATTACAAACTCTGCCTTAAAATATAAGTGAAGATTGACCCTGGGCTTAGGACCACTGGATAGCTCAGTGGTTAGAGCATTTGAGTACTAAGTCAAAAGTCCCGGGTTCGATTCCCATGTCCTGGTGTAATTTTTTTAATTTGAAGAATATGAATTACAACTTAGTTTAAAAATTTTGAATTAAAAAAAAATCTGTGTTAATCTAGAGAGAAAAAATTTTCTTTTCTTTATATAATTCAATTTAATTTCATTTTACAATTTTCAACTTGAGAGGCAAGAATATTCCGATCTCTTTTGAGTTGTAGATTTTTTCTCATTGTATTTTAAGAACTATTGAAAACTATACACGTGCAATGTAACAGTTAAAATTATGCAAATTAATATGTTTCTAAATGCAACAAATGTTTACACTATAAATTATATTTGGTTATCAAATAACACTAATGTTAGTTAACAAGATTTAAATAAAATTCTAATAGACAACAAATTGGTTTTTTTTTTATAAATAATACTTAAAAAAAGTAATTAAATATAAGAAATAAAGCTTTCACAATAGCATATAAAATAAATGTACAGGTACTTAAAACAGGCAAGCAATAAACATCAATCAATAATTTGTATATTATCATACTTTAATAGGTTTTGAGTCGATTCAGTTCTGCAAGTCCTTGATATAAGAAGCAGATCCCTGTTTTGGTTACTAGGAAGTTGGTTCTTAGGGCCAGAGTTGGTGCGCCTCGATACCAAACACAAGACAACACCTACATATACTCTAAAGCAGGGGTCGGAAATAGGTCGATCTCGTAGAAATTTTCAGTCGATCGCATAAAAAAAACTACACCGTTACGAAAAGGCAAGATTACCTTGCATTATTCTGCTATGGTACTGCTTATAAGATAGGGCCATAATGTAATCCATAAAAGTAAGACTCCTACCTTTCAGGGCAAATGAAGTGTACATTTTATTTATTTTATGTATTTTCTATTAAGGCTGGGACATAGGTATTAGAGGAAATATTGAATTTAAGGAATAAATACAAGATTTATAGAGAAAAAAAGAGTTAAAAGTAGAGTGGAGAAACGAAGGATGATAATGAGACTTTTGATAAATATAAAGGTAGATCGGGGCCTCAAAAAGGTTGCCGGCCTCTGGTCTAAAGAACTGGGCCAGTTTCGCATAGAAAACTTCACCCATTACCTTCAGGTCTTAGGTGGGAGTTCTCATGTTTAGTATCCAGCTGCAGTCTGACAAAATTCAACAAATATAGTTATTTTTTAAATCATGTTTTAAGATTTAGATATTAACTTATATCTTATCTTATAATGATTTAAACATCCTGATTTTTTGTAGGTTAAAAATTAATAACATTTCCTTCATCATCATCTTAAAATATTTCCCTTTGGTCACAATATGGCCATTATAAAAGGAAGGGTTTGAACACATCTTAAAAAAAAATTCCTGCACTGAAGGAACTTTATGATTTTTGAAATGTAAATATTGGTAAGTTGCATTTAAATCCACAAAATTGACCATAATTTACATTTAAAAAGGACATTTTTTAAGAACAGATAGGCCTATTTTAGTTTTATTTAGTGTATGTAATTCAAAAATTCTACAGTAAACTTTAAATATATTAGTATTACGGTTTAAAATCAAAGTAAATGTTTGTAAAAAAAACACATCTCAATAAATGTCAGTTCTCCTCATAATAATGATGATAATAGAATAGTGTGACCCGCGGCAGTGGTTGTAAGAGGTACTAGGAAAGTGGAGGCCATGGGAATGAAGTTTGTGACGAGCATATTAGCTCTCACAAGGAGAAACAAGATTAGGAATGAAGTTATCCGGGAAAGAGTAGGGGTACAGGGAGTACATGAGATAGTAGAGGAAGCAAGGGTGAGATGGTATGGTCATGTAATGAGGATGTTGAAGTACATGAGATAGTAGAGGAAGCAAGATTTAGATGGTATGGGCATGTAATGAGGATGTTGGAGTACAGGAGATAGTAGAGGAAGCAAGGCTGAGATGGTATGGTCATGTAATGAGGATGTTGAAGTACATGAGATAGTAGAGGAAGCAAGGCTGAGATGGTATGGTCATGTAATGAGGATGTTGGAGTACATGAGATAGTAGAGGAAGCAAGGGTGAGATGGTATGGGCATGTAATGAGGATGGAAAAGGAGAAAATACCAAAGGGAATGATTGAGATGAAGTATATAAGAAGATTGTAAGGAAGACCAAGAAAGAGATGAGTGAAGCTGATAACATCAAGTGTGTGAGTGGGAAGGAGAGAGGTAATTGAAGGCATTTCACTAGAGCTGCCAGACCACAGTTAATGATGATGATGGTGATGGTAGTTAGTTCAAAAGGAGGGTATTGCAAATGTTCACAGAGGACAAGGTACAGAGATACAAACTTCCCAACTTTTGATAAGACACAGAGTTTAGTAGTTCACTATTGGAGGTACGACGTGTTCATGAAGAAGAGATTGAATTCTTAAGTTTCCTCATTATATCACCTGTAGAATCTGGCTAAAGCACTAACTCTTTCAATGATTGTTGGTCCCACACACTTATTTGTTAGTGTTTTTATGATTGTGTGATTAGGCAAGCCACACAAGTTTAAATAAATCACATTAGAATTGTAAGCACATATTTTCTCTGGCAATAAAATAATTTAACTTAAATTACGTATTTCAATTGTAAAAATGTACAACAATTTTAAGACTTGTTTGGTCAGTTTTAAAAAAAAAAGTTTGTTTAAAACAATTATAGTAAAACACTTTTTTTTTCCCTTAAGGTTATTTTTAATTATAATACTTTCCTGTCTTTAAAAGAACATTCAAGAAGAGCTATACAGTCATTATTCTTTATATAAAAGAAGTAAATCACCTTTAATACTTATGCAGGTGCACAAGAATATCAAGTACTCCATATCTATATTTGTTGGTGTGGTAACACTGTAAGGAGCCTGAGAACTGTATAAAGCCCCATCTACAGAGTTTGTATCCGTATTTGTAATCACGTGAGCGTTCCAACTAATGAGAAATTAGGAAACAATGTCTAACTAAACCCTCCGAAAGAATTTTTTTTAGAGCTAGGCGCAAGCAGACGATATCACAGCTGAACAATTTTAACAAAACTAAATACACAAGATATTTTGATAAAATCTCCAGGATAGGTTACATTTGAAAGGTAGGTTAGGTGCACCCAGAAATATATCTAAAACTTGAGTTAGTGTAATTGCTAAGATAATGCCATTGGTGTTTTCATTTTGATGCGTGCGCACGCTTACTTCGCTGTGATTGATAGTCCTTAGCAGTCCATATTGACTAGTCCTTAGAAAGTTAAAGTTGAGTCAACTTCTACGGAGTGGTAATGACTAAGGAATTAAGGATAAGGACTCTGAAGACAGTGCAATCTGTTAGTGTGGGGTCGATCTCTTACAAAATAGCCTACTACCCAGCTTATGGATACAGAGTCTGTAGATGGAGCTTTCTATTCCTTTAGTGTAACCCTGTTTATTTTAAAACACACTGGTTAACACCGTGAACTGGGCCGGATAATCGCGACTCTAGTGTATGTCATATAAAGCACTGCCTTTCTATACCTTATTTATCTATGTTGCCAACCCTGCCAACAAACAGTTTTTTCAGTTGCTGATCTTGATTTGAATGGTCTTCTGCACAATACTATCTCTTTACCAAACTGCACATTTCACAAACCACATCTAAACAAGCGGCAAGAAGAATAAATAACGAGTAATTCATAATCACAGACACAAAATAAAACAAAAGAAATAAGTCTTTTATAAGAAGCTCGAAATTTCCAAGACAAACGTTAGTATATATTTAAATCTCGGCTCAGAATTAACTTAATTTTGGATTGAGACTAGTTACTTTAAAAAATAACAACCAACAAAACCGGCTCAGGTGAAGTTATAAATTACCTGTAAATAAAACCTTACTACTAGATCTCATTTAGAAGAAACATTATGATTAAGGAATATTTGTTAATATTCAAAATTATGTGTAACTGTGAGTAGGGATGTGGAAAAGTATCGCTACTTTATTAATAGATATTTTCTTTTCGATACTAGTATTTTTTCACTCATACTTTTTTTTCGATACGTTTACCGGTATTAGTACTCACACTCCGGTACCGGATCGGTATCGAAAGCAACAACCTTTTTGTTATCTTCACACGTACTGGGATTAAATTTTTACTAGGGTTGACTGTGGAGGAAGAACAAACGACACTATTTCTCAAATCTCAGTCTTTTTCTGCATGACAAGCGAGGATGTTGAAACAACTAAATTGATATATCCATGAGAAGATTTCCTTAGTAAAACCTTATAGTTTTAGGTCAATGTAGCATTGGTACAATCTAGTTACAATCATAGATATGTATCAATTGAATCAAGCTTTATAAAAATATTTAAAGAGATTTTTTAAGTGTAAATAAAATATATAAATTATGTAAGTGTCAATCAAGCATTGCAGCAACATAAAATCCTGTTGGTCCTTATTGTCACTATAAAAAGAATATAAAAAAATTTACTTAAATAAACTTAATTTTTTAAAAGAGTACCAAAAAGAAAATAATTCTAATAAAAAAAATTGGAAATTTTCTTGGTATAATATTTGTATTGTGATTTTGATTTTGATTTAATATATTTTTCAATAAAATTCCAATGATGATGCCATTAAACAGTGCTGTTTACTAAACACACACACACACACACACACACACACACATATATATATATATATATATAAAATTGTTGTTTGTTTTCAGACACTGGCTAACCTGGCGACATAAGACACATGATTAAGCTCTAGTCAAAAAACACATCAAGTGCACTAGTCTATGTTTTCTTGTTTTATTTTAAATTCTAAAATATATCTTATATATATATTTATTTTTTTAATTGGTCTATACTTACGGCTCTAAGTAATACATTATTGGCTGTTTGAAAATATTTCCTAACAAATAACACATTTTTATTAGTATTATTTTTAGGGATGTGCGAAGTAGAGGTTTTTTCAATCGGAAGAAAATCGGAATCAAATATATGAAATATTATCACAACCGAGTCAAAGTTCGAATACTTTTATATCACGACATTAAATCCAATCCGAGTGTAGCCTCGATAGATCAAGTTTTACAAGATGAGCCCCATTTAAAACTTTCAAAATCTAGAACTACACGGAACAGCAGGAAAAAATGAAAATACTTATGTTTTTTAACATAAAAAGTATTTATTATTTAAAAAAACTATAGTGTCCGCATGAAACTGAGCCACACTGACCCAGCGACCGCAATCTGTTGGTGAATAAAGTGCCAACTTCTGTGGATAGAGGGTGTCATGTGGTCAGCACAAAGAACCCTCGGGTTGTTAATCTCAGTTTTTTAGACCGAAGCTACTTTTTTTTATTCAAGTAGCTCCTCACGAGTCTGAGTTTGGCTACCAGACCCAGTGCCGGGGATTGAACCCTGGACCTCTGTATCTGTAGCCAAGAACTTTGACTGAGAGACCATAGTTACTTAATACATAAATATAAAACTAAGTATGTATTGTTTGGAATTTAAATAAATCTATCAAGTGTTTCCTGTAGTGTTTTTTATTAATAATTGTGATTTAGTCGCGTAGCCATGCAGTGCTCCTCCCACATATTAAGACGTGCATAGGTCGTACCCCCCTCCTCGAACTATCAAGACTATATTGAACTTCAGATGTTTTAATATACATGAAAATGCTCAGAATGAAGATAATTGAACAATATATTTATTGGTGAAAAACTTTGTAACTGGTGAACTTTTTTCCCACGGAGCAAAGTCGAAGCTAATTTTTTTTAATATAAAGTAAGTCAAAAGTTTTCAGATCTTTGAACACCCCTAATTATTATTAATATCATTAATAAAACAGTCATACCTTAGAAAATTATTGGATAAGAAACCAGTTTGTCATTCAAATTAGTTTTTAAATAAATGTCTATAGATCAGAATTGATTATCCACATAAACAAAAAAAAAAATTTCCCTTTTTCTGCCCTGCAACATCCTTACAGTTAAAAAATACATTTGATTAACAATATTGTATAAATATAGTTTATTAGGCCTATTTACGAGTTCACTAAATACAAATAGGCCATGTAGGTACAAACATTAAAAAATCATCTCGTCAAAACATAGCAGCCACCTAACAAGAAGAAATACTTCCTCCTCAAAACTCTGGAGTTTAAAAATTTACATGACGCAGGTTTTTTTTGACGACCTGAGCGATCGAGAGCTTCGTCTAAAGGCACACACAGTTTATAATATCGTGGAAGGTGAGACCCAACCACCGAACGCTTTCTCGAGTTCCACCGCTACAGCCAGCGTTTGCCTATCTTGGTTCAGCGCGCCAATCACCTGAAACAAGAATAACCTCTCTTCATATCTCAACTTCAAACCGGGAATATTTAACCTGCTTCAGTGGCCGTGTGGTCTAACGTGCTAATCTCGTGTTGGACTAGACTGCCAAAGACAGGGAGATTGGGGTTCGATCCCGGTCGGGTGCGCTGAGGATGGTTCCCCCTAAATGGTTTCCACTCTCCTTCCGCGCAGATGTGGGTGCACTTCCTCTTAATCAAACCCTCCTAATCCCTAAACCATTAGTGTAATCAGTACATAGGCGTATAATCCGAATGGGTAGTAATACACGGTGCTGAGAAGAAAACGAGGGAATATTTAGTTTTGTTCGGACTTAACTTGACGGACAAAACTCTAGCCCTATCTTTTAAGCTATGCCATAGTGTAATAATTTAAAGTAAGCTGAATATCCTGAAAGGTGAAAAGGTTTTCCTTTAAAAGCTAATTTGTATATGAATATTATATACATAGACCACCCTCAAAGAAATATCATTTCCCAATGCAAAGCTTATCATTGAGAAAAACGAATTTATTAATTCACCTTAAAGATAAATTAACTTAAGTTGGGTCAAACCCACTATTTTGGGAATCCAAATCTCCAAATCGCCTTTGAATCCCGAATCTCTAATCCAAATATTGGAAAAAATTATGCACATTAAGGGGAAATTATAAATATAATATAATAATAGAAAATAAAATTGTATCTAAATAAATGGATTCGAGCCTTGAATCCGAAATTTTCTCGAATCCTCTTTAGGATTCGAGTGTTCAAGGGCCCTGTCCCTAAACTTAGCCCTAGTATTTAAATTAATTATCAAATTTTTATTGTATTCTCTATTCAAACTAATAGTGTGGGGCAAGGCTAGGCAGAAAGGGTGAGCACTATCATCATCTTTTATTTTGTGTCGGAAGCTACACCATCATGAGGAGACACACATATGTATCAACGAGAGTAGCCATTTCACAAGAATCTTTCCAGAATATTTCATCAAAAAATTAGGGACGTGCGAGACTTGAAAATTCAAGAAATAAATAATCTCAATCTTGTCTCTAAAGTTAAAAATCGAATCTCGAAAATTCAAGGGGAAAAAAAAGCAAATTATGAACCTAAGAAATTATAAAACCAAACCAGGAATTTATTATTTTCTATAATACCATAATAACCAAAAAATAGGCCGAATTCCTCCCCCAAAAAACAGCCTTCATTAAGAAAGGTTTTGGTTATAAATATTGATTTTCAATATCAAACTTTGACAATATAAGCTGTTACACTACAAAACTAAATTATAAATGGTGTTCATTGTAACTAACTATCACTATTTTATTAATTGCATTTAAAAAGTGTATGAGCTATATCTCAAGTGTTTGAATGAACTATATAAAAGAATCTAAATCAAGCGCCAGCTCAAATGTAAAAGAGGAACTCTATAAACTACATATTTACTTTAATAAAGATGATCTAATTTTTTTTTTACTTTCAAAGAACATTTTCTTGTCTCGTTCTCGTGTCTCAATACTTTTTTATATTCTTGTCTCGTTCTCGTGTCTCAATACTTTTTTATATTCTTGTCTCGTTCTCGTGTCTCAATTCTTTTTTATATTCTTGTCTCGTTCTCATGTCTCAATACTTTTTTATATTCTTGTCTTGTTCTCGTGTCTCAATACTTTTTTATATTCTTGTCTTGTTCTCGTGTCTCAATACTTTTTTTATATTCTTGTCTCAAGATCGTCTCGAATTGAAAAAATGGTCCTCGCACATCCCTACCAAAAATGAGTTGCCTTGTCCAAAGTCAGCGCCACCCGTTTTGATTGGTGGAGAATTTTATCCTATTGTGGTATAGTGAGCATGCCATGACATGACAAAGGAGAACTCGAATGACGCATGTCTAAGAAGATAGCTCATAGATAACCGTAATTGAATTTTTGTGATCCACCAAAAAGATGCCCGCAACTCCGAGATTGGGAACTTCCGGTCTGTAATTTACCCACCGACAAAAAAGCAAAGATAATATTGTTTGCACCGTGGAAAGAAAAATTAAGTTCACACACAACTCTGCTCTTGGAGTTGTTTCGACATAAAAAAAACTCATTTCTCTCCACCAAAAAGTCATCTGAAAATACATGTTGGTTTAAATAGTTAGAAAACAGATTAATTTATATAAATTAATTTGACTAATTATGCTAGTGTGTTAGGTAGAAATTAGGGAAAACATGTCCACATGTGCATGGAGGGAGAGTATAATTTAATGAAAAAAACATCCCTAGTACACCCAACCAGGAATCAAACACCGATCTTCTTGTAGTCTGCTGTGCGATATATTACGAGAGTGACGCCTTAGACTATGTGGCCACCGAAGCCAGTATGTATTTATATTATTTAAATGAATATGGCAAGCAGTGAGTATTATCTACCATGGTTAGGCAGAGTTGACACCACTGACCTGTATCCCGATCGGCAATCCGTCGGTGCCAAGCCCCAGCGGGCAGTGAGTCGCGGGCAGACCCAGGATATTCACTATACCCGTGTACGAGAAGTTGAAGGGCTTCACAAGAGGCTCATTGTGGTAGGGAGCTGTTGTGGGGTGGGTGGGATACAGAAACACACCGTCCGTACCCAGCATCTCCTGCAACAAGGCTTCGTTACAGCGGCTTCTACTTGAATGTTCTTATCCTTATTTTATATTTGGAAGAATGTATAGGAGAGGTGGATAAAACATATATTAATATTACTATCACCGCGTCTTACTACCCGTTCGGGTTATACGCACTTACACTAATGTGTAATGGTAGGGTGATTGTGAGATGAAATGGAGGACACTACAGTTTAACGTGGAATCCGAACCACGGTGGAGGCCTGGTATTCCACACGTTCACAAGTTGTGATTAATACACGTCTTGTCAGAGCTGAAGGAAGGGTTTGGAAAATTAGATACATCCGTGCTGGGACCAGGAATTGAACCCCGGACCCCCAGCACAGAAGTCCGACACCTTACCCCTAGACCGCCAGGTCACCCAATATAAAACATATAAAAGGAACAAACACAATGTGGCACAGTCCATACTTTACGTTGCTGCCACTGGACAAAGAGATAATGGCTGACTAAAAAAAAATCAAAGTTCAAATATTTTCTGTTAATGGTTTTAGAAATGTAAAATTCAGATTACGCAAAGCTGTAATCTTACTGGTTCTTCTCTATGGGTGCAAAACATGGCCTCTTACCTTAAATGACGAAAACAGATATAGGGTGTTCAAAAACAAGGTGCTTAGGAAGATATTTGGTCCAAAGAGGAATGAAGAGATTGGAGGAGGCTACATAATGATGAGATGCATACCCTGTTCTCATCACCAAACATTGTTAGGAGAGTAAAAGCTCGCAGGTTACGGTGGGCAAGTCATGCAGCGCGAATGGAAGTATCTAGAACCGCGTTCAAGGTATTTAATGGTAAACCCAATGGGAAGACCCAGACGCAGATAGACTGGAAGGAATTAGATCAAGATAGGGATAGCTGGCATACTTTTGTGAGTGCAGTAATGAACTTTCGAGTTCCGAATGCCAGAGCGTGAGTGAGTAAGTGGTTGTATTCTTGGAAAAATATTATACTTTGGTTATTTATATAACGTGCGGTGAGTAATCGTCAAAAGAAGCTTAGCTGGAAAATATTTGAAAGATCGCAGATTCCTCTGATCTTTGGTGACACTATTAATGTTTAAATTCAACCAACCTTTATTTCTTGCGAGAGTTCCTTGCAGAGGCCGACAAAGTGTGTGTGTTTCTCGCTGCCATGCTGGACGCCCATGTCCTCCAAGACGGCCGTGGCCAGGCCGATGAACGTGTGGTTGGACATGCACAGTACCCACTTGCACAGTTCCCAGTAAACGTTCAACGAGCCCTGGAATAGAGTTAGTTAGACTTTCAGTGGTCACAGAGTTTCTGCAACTTTTCAAGATTTGATTCAACAAGTCTTTACTTTGAAAAATACCAGCCTCAGTGACCAATGGTGACCTTATTTGACCACAAAATTCCTTTGGTAAACGGTCGAACATTGTATAATGCACATATAAGCCTACTGCACTCACACGCAACATTAAACTTTTTAATAGATGACGAAAATTAACCTTGTCCTTGGTACCAAGGTAAAAACAATCGGGCAACTTGCGGCTAGTGCATGGCATCATGAGTAGTGGGTGGCACGACGATGTACGGGTAGCCCAAAAAAAAATATTTGTGACTTTATGATCAAAATATTGAAAATTCGTTACTCTTTAGGGAGTTTTGTGACTTTTTTTTCTCTCTCTTCAAATTAGCGACTTTTTCATGACTTTTGTGACCCAGTAGACACCTTATCTAAGGCGTTACTCTTACGTTGGACTGGCCTGCTTATGGCGGGGAGATCAAGGTTCGAATCTCAGCCATGTCTTCTGAGGGTGATTTTCCCTAAATGGTTTCCCATTCTCCTCCCAAACAAATGTAGATATATTACTTATTCTATTATACTTATTTACTAATTCTAATTACTACTACTTCCTGAGGAAGATGCTATAATAGCATCGAAATATTGAAGTCTGTGTAAAATGTGTCAGTGTTTTTACTTTCATTTGTTCTCCACCATTTTCCTAATATTCTATCATTTTATTTATTACTAAATATTTTTGCTCAATGCACTTTTTTCATAAATATATGAAAAAATAGAATTATCAAATTAGACCTAGCCCTAGTAAGCTAACTACGGAAACATAATCAAGGAAACGATGCTAAACTTTGTATGGTAGCAAGCTTACCTTGCATTATTACGCTATGGTGTAGCTTATAAGTAGAGCCATAGTGTATTCAGTCAAGGTAAGACTGCTAACTTTCAAGGTTAACTGAGTGACTCACTTCACAATTCACAAGCTGCTGGGAAAACTTTGGGCAGCCTTTCACCTTCATCTTGGAGAACCAGATGTCGGCGGAATTCCTCAGTTTGTCGATCCTAACCTTGAAGAAACAAGGAGAGAAAAAAAGAAGAGTTAAAGGAGTAAACAACAAATAGATATACCAACTTTCAAATACAATTCAATATTAATATAGTGTGTCCAGCCAAATTATATTTTAAAATTCCTTGACTTTTCCAGGTTTTCCAAAGGCAGTTTAAAATTATTTTCTTTTCCGGTCGGTATATATCACAAACATTATGTTACAGCAATTGTTTTACCTTCTGAGCCTTGATGCCGTGGGCCTTGTCTAGGTAGGCCACAACTCGACGCAATGACTCCTTGATATCTTTTTGTACCGGGGACACCATGCGAGACCCGCCGTCGTCCTCCATGTAATAATACTTCAACTTCTTAATATCCACCTGGAATGTTCAAAAGAACAAGTTAACGTTTCAATTTGATACCTGGTAGCATTTTACTATATTATTATTGTTATTTTATAGCTATGATCAGACTTTTCCAGATATTTCTGTGAATCAGTGGGTTTGGAACGGGGTCAAGGGGAAAAGTAGTGAATACAGTCTAAAAAACCGAGATTAATGACCAGAGGGTCCGTTGTGCGGACCACATGACACCCTCTATCTGCAAAAGTTGGTACTATCTCCGCCAACAAACACTGACCACCCGGTTGGTATGGCTCCAATGCAGGCTGACACCGTGGAGTTTTTTTATGGATGTAAAATAATCATATTACACAAAAATTAACATAAAAAATACTCATCAAATAAATTACATAAGCAAGAATAAAACCTTAATTATTTATAAAAATATGTACCAATATTAAATAAACATGTAAAATCTACAATAAATAAGAAGGAATAAAAAGAAGGATTAAATTGAATTAAAATTTATAAAATCTAGCCCAAATTTAATAAAAAAAAAAAAA
>CABFWO010002368.1:9323-26624 GCA_902155825.1 Timema genevievae
GGTTCGGGGTTCAAACCCCTCCCCCAAATTTTATGAACAAAATATATATGGCTTTATTTATGGTTCAAACAATATCAAAATTAAGGTACAAGTACAAATTAGGGGGCTGTGCTACCATAAAAAGCACTTCAGAGAGCGTCTAGAGGTGTTTATTATTTAGAATTTTTTCTAGCCTTCGGCAATTATGGTGTTATGTTGTCATAAAAAATTCAGATAGCTTCTAGAGGTGTTTAATATTTAGAATTGTTCCTATTTTTCGGCAGTTAGGGGGTTATGTTGCCATAAAGAAACACTGTAGAGAACTTCTAGAGCCGTTTAATAATTAGAATTTGTCCTAGCCTCCGCTAGTTAGGGGGTAGTGTTGCCATAAAAAAAACTTCAGATAGCTTCTAGAACAGTTTTTTATTTAGAATTTTTTCTAGCCTCCGTCAATTGGGGGATGGGCCCACCAAACCCCCCCTGAAATTATTGGCTGGCTACAGCCTTGGTCATTATTCCCATGATAAATTACGCAGTGTGAGTAAGCGGCGCCCTTAATAACATAAACTATCAAGCTCTCTTCAATCTTGTACACATTCTGCATCTGTCTGTAAATGAAGCTAATAAATGGAGCTAGTGGCGTTATTCTTCCTTATTACCCTTCCATGCTTTTTAAAGGGTAAAAGGGGGTTATATGTGTTAAATAAAGGCTAATAAATAATGTTCTTCATGACATCTTCAACGAGGATAAGCTTATCTAAGGGTCGTCATTGAGACAAAGTTTGATAAAGTTAATTCATAAACCATTTGTAATAGTTGTCGCTATGGAGTTGTAAGAATTCGTGTCGTTGATATGGACAAGGGGACCTGGTTGAAAACTGTAACTTCGAATGTGCAGTGAACCCCTGAGAAAGGCTGACAATGTTTTTTAACACCTTTTAAAAAGTAACTTTAATAACATTTGCTTTCAGAGAAGTGACTAATGAAAATATACTGGAAGTAAAAAATAGATTCCTGGATTGAAATACATTATTTATCTCTTCAATCAGTTTTTTTTTTGTGTGTTTGTCGTATGGTTTTACAAACATTTCTGATGTGACTTCCAACATCTTCTGTCTAATTACAGGAGCCGCAGGCCGTTAATTCATCGCTGTGAAAAGGGAAGCCCGCATCTCATCATTCCAATTATTAAGTCGGATATTGAACCCGGGACCATTAGTTTAGCAAGCAACCACGCTACGGACTAGGCTAAGGCGTCGGAACATATACTGATAATAATACGTTATTATGCATGCAACATGTAAATTAACTATTTATTTTTCTTTCCTTTTTTTTTAGCGAGGAATAGTGTCATAAGATATTATGGGATAAAGCTCATTAGAGGAAATTATTAGGTAGTCAGTCTATTTTTCTGGACCATTCCTTTAAGTCGTGTAAACTGTTAATATACGTTCACTCGAGACTAGAAATTAGATATCTGCTTTATGTTACACATCCTAAACTAAAGCAATGTTTTTTTTTCCCCTTTCATTATTTTGTTCAAATATGTGTCACTTTACTAATGGTATTTCAAACCAGCTTCGTGGTATAGTATAGAGTCGAAATTATAACTGACAACATCACTCAATGCAGCTAGAAAGTCAGCTATGAAATATTTGAGTAGCCAAATTATCTCAGCTCCAGTCGCTTTGTCTCTAACAATATAAAGCTACAATATATCGTTTTAAGAGTGATTACATATCTTTACGGTCCCCTGCAGTAGGCTGAGTGAATCACACAGTAGAGTTGAAGCTAGCTTTGAGCTAGAGTCTCATTTTGATAGGAAGAATCATTTTGAATTGTTATAAACGTTACTAAAACCGTTTTCATACAGCCTACTCATACGTAAACTGTCACTTATGATAGATAGTAAACAAGGGTGAAATAAAACTATCAATAAAGTAAAATATTTTTGATATTGATCGCAAAAAAATAAAATGTATTTACTATAAATTCCCTTTTACCAAAATCCAACTATAGCTTTGTCAGGCACTCATGCTTATGTTAAGATGTGCTTGTATGTTGATTAAGTGCTTGAAACTCTTTAATAATGTTTATTGTTTTAGTGCACAAATATCTCCATGAAAATTGTTCACGTTCTGGTTCCTCCCTTATTAATAACCATAATATGTGCGGAACCATGGTTTTATCCTTCAAAACATCCATTTTTGTAAAACCATTGTTCCCCCCTTCTATATAGCCATGTTCGGATAACCATTGATACCTTATACTAAATATCCATGTTTAAGCCCATGTAGTCCATCTCCTCCAATACCACTTTGCTTCCCCTAAGAACTTTTTTTTAGAGTTTTAAAGCTTATCATAGACGTGTAATAAGCGTACCAGATATTATTATCATCATCATCACCGGGCGTATTACTACTATCCGTTCGGATTATACGCATCTACGCTAATGTGTAATAGTAGGGTGACTGTGAGATGAAATGGAGGACCTACAGTTTAACGTGGAATCCGAACCACGGGGGAGGCCTGACATTCCACACATTCACAAGTTGTGATTAATACGCGTCTTGTCAGAGGTGAAGGAAGGGTTTGGCAATCAGATAAATCTGTGCCGGGACCGAGGATTGAACCCCGGACCCCCAGCACAGAGGTCTGACACCTTACCCCTAGACCACCAGGTCACCCATACCAGGTGTTGCTTTAGTACTTTATCTAAGTTGCCTTCAGGGAAATGCTAGACTTGTGTTTCAACGGGCTTAAATGTATTATTTATGAATGCCCTAAATATATGACATGGTCTAGAAAATAATCTCAAGTCCATTGATTAAAACTAATATAATACTTTACTCTGGACTGGAAGGACTGCTCAATATTAGGGAGGGCAAGTTTGTCCAGAGAAACAGTGACCTCTCCCCGAAACTAAGAAACATATTTGACCCACGTGGTCTCACGATGGATGGTTTGTGTAAGGGGGGGAAAGGAAATCAATCCCGTTTAGAAATGCTGGACGGCTGCAGACGACAATGTTGCGTGGAGCGGGAGGGTGATGAATTATTAACTCTCAGCAGTTTAAGTCACCCTTTGGCGGCTCCCTGGAACCTTGGACACCCTGTCGGTGGTACTGCCTTCATGTCGCAATGGGACTAAATACTTGATGAGGAGAAACAATTGATCGGTGGGGAGCGGGTAAAGAACAATGTCCCTTATCGGCAAACGAGACCACCCGCATCACTTCCCCCTCTCCTAACACACCACATGTCGCATCAAACGTTCGACCATATCAGGATTCAAACCGTTATTTGCGACTGGGCGATCTTGACCGGGGCCATTTTCCGGTAAAAACGTCAAGGGAAAGGGATGGCTCCTAAATAGTTTGATTTTAATATTGGAGTATTAAAATATGATCCAGTCTACATGACTACATCAATACCGAAGTTAGTGATACATTCGACCACCGAGCACTGTAATCGATACGTGAGTGGGAAAAGATAAAATGGAATGGCTGTTGTTGTTTTATTGTAAATATATGATAATGTTTCTGGCGTTAAAATTAAACCTTCTTTAACTTTAAAGTTTGGGATACATCATACATTGAGTGCATTCTTTCATTTAAATAGGTGGAAAGTTTCCGGGAAAATAATTCCAAAACGGAAAATTTTCCATCCAACATTTCTCGCTCTGCCATGGTTAGAATACCGGCTATTTATAGTTTCCTCAGAAGTGTAGAACTTTTGGTCATTCCTGAGCTCACAGTTGTAGGCCTAGGTGAAGTATGGAGGGGCCACACACTGCGCAGGCGCAAGCCCCTGTCACAGGAAGTCACGTGGGTCTGCACAGGACACGTCAGGCAAGACGTGGTCAGAATCCTGATCTAACGTGCAATGACAAGAAGTAATTCCAAGCTAGAAATACTCGACTCACTAGTCAAAGACAGTGACTAGCAGTGATTTCAAACTGGGGATACGAAACTCACTGATCAGAGACTGTGACTAGCAGTGATTTCAAACCAGGGATACTAGACTCATTGGCCAGACACAGTGACTAACAGTGATTTCAAACTAGGGATATGAAGCTCACTGGTCAGAGACTGTGACTAGCAGTGATTTCAAACCAGTGATACGAGACTCACTGGTCAGACACACAAACAAACAGTAATCTCTATTACATCGAGACGAGACGTTTATCAACGATAGGAAAAAGAATCAATCATTAGTGAAAATAGCTGTTTAAGTATAATAACTGCGTAAGACCGACTGTCCCCTCCCCCTCTGCGCTCATGTTTGGTGAGGAAAGGAGCCATTATGATGCAATATGTCGCCTGAAGACTCAGCTGCGGGCCTACCAGGCCTAGTGAATCGTCCCAATGGTCGTGGAGTGAGAGAGAAAGAAATACCACCAATTGATTCAGACGCTAGAATTGGGGCCGAGAGCACAATACCACAATTGATGTACAGTCAAGGTCATCAAACGGGGACGTAAACTGGGCCTTTTAACAGATACATCAGAGAGAAAGGAGATGAACACTCCACCACAAAATTAAAGGCTTCATCTTAGGGTATATTATTATGTTATCTATATTATTTTTAACATACATTAAAATAATCCAAGATTAGGTTGAATGCTTGCAGCTAATGAGATAAACGGGGTTCTTGCCTAACTGTACGAGCACATACGTAGGGTCGCAGGTAGTATATTAGAATAGTGCTGGTTCCTGAGATTGAACCAGTGTTCCTAGAGAAAGTAGCATCTCACTTGTGCAGAGGCTAGATATTAAAAGAAACTTTGTGTAATTTAAAAGATAAGGCTTTCGCTGAATATTTTCCGAGCCACATTATAACCGCGAAATCTTGTCTCAGATATCATGAAACACTTTACATTTCCGGTGTAGCTCGTGGGTCGAGAAATAACAGGGCGGTCTGTGTAGGATGAATAAAAAACCTTGATGTTTGGCTTTCAATGTATTGATGCTAAGAAATAGATTTTTACTATCACTGGTATGGATGAAATATTGATGTTTCACCTAAAAAACATCGAGGATAACTTGTTTACCTTCACTGAAATAAAAAGTTGCAATAAAACATATTATTTCCTTCCTCTATTTATGAATAAAAATAAATGGTACGGTGCACTGCATAGCATAGACTTTCTGTCTCCTTTATCTAAGAATGGCGATATTTACTTAAAACTCGTTAGATGTGTTAAAAAAGGCCTATTAGACATTGTTGAAGACATATAATAGAAAAAAGAGCATCATATTACACCAAAGAGCATATACATTGTTATAGAAACATATTGAGGAAAAGTAACCTCTTTGTTTAGCAAAGATAATAACAATAAACTTTCCGTTTCCTAAACCTCAATTTAGAAAAATCTATTTAAAATAAAAGTGTTTTATTTCTAATAGTAGACCTATTACAACGTTTCAATGATGTATTATTTCCTATCTTAAAGTGTTGCGGTGATATGATTAAAATTGGAACCATACGTTCATGTCTCTAAGTCATTTTCCCAGGAAAAAGAGATGCGCCATTTTGTTTTTAATGTTAAACAATGCCTAGATACGAATTTTAATCAACATCATTAAAGCAAATTTCAAGAAGATATTTGTTTTATCTTTTGGCCCTTAAATAAACTGCCCTTAATTTTATGGTTGAATAGATAATTCCAAAAAAAATCCTCGGGAGAACCTTATGAAAACATTGTATACCAAGTTTAAGTCCTATCGGTTAAAAAGTTTGGTCTCTAGGCCGAGATAGTCACATAAACACACATAGACGGTATCGCGAAAATAACTTTTTCGGGTTCAGTAGGTCATACGTCGATATCCTTCAAAATCTCAAATTTGATTTTTTTTTGACGCTCACAATATTATCTCTACGAGGGTTTGCGATAAAGTAAGAATATACTGTGAGAAACGGTGACTTGAGACACTACCGGATTACTATGAAAATTTAAATATTCTCTGGATGTCATTTTATTGGCGCTGCTTATTTAAAGTTCAGGTGCTGGATAGTTGGGTTGGCTACCGATGTTACTTTATGTTAAAGAAATCTCAAATTAATTGGCTCTGGTTTATTTATACTTTATAATATTAACTAATTAAGCACTGCGTCTTACTACCCGTTCTTGTTATACACTTAAGTACTAATTACGCTAATGGGTTAGGAATTGGGAAGGTTAAATTTATAGGAAGTGAACCCACATTTGCGTGGGAGGGGAATGGAAACCCATTTATAAAAAACACCCAGGCTCAACCAACCGAGATTCGAACCTCGATCTCCCCGTCCTCGATAGTCTAGTTCAACACGAAACTGATGCGTTAGCTAACTACGCCACCAAGGCGGGTAGTTTATAATATTAAATAAGTAAAGCGTAAAGCTGTTCCTTACAGGAGAAATGCAATTCGCACCTTCGTACCTTCTGAATGCTAAAGACGCTCTGAATTTTCTGAATGAAATCGCGAGGATGATCTCTGCACCCTGTGGCGCTCAAGGAAAGCTTCCACCGAGTATAGCTCATAAGCAAAAATGTCCATGAAGACAAAAAATGTCTGAGGACAATATGCCCACCACTACAAATGAATGTGCATGGATTGTGCTGTAGCACACAACAATATCTCAGGAGATGTTTGGACATTTTAACTCAAGACTTTTTACAATATACATTTGTGTAACATACGTTATTTCATGGGCACGTTGTCACATAGACATCATACCCATGGACGTTATGTCTGGTAGTCTCAGGGAACAATCCACCAATCAAAATATATCCCGTCACAGTTTCCTTCAAAAGTTTCTAAAAATATTTGGCAAGGCCTTATTCGTTTTCTCTAGCGTTCACTAACTAAAAAGAGTGTTCATTACACAATACAGACTCGGAGAGGTATCTTTGAACGCAAACTTTACACCATGGCTTGTTTTTTTTAACAGAAATAAAAACCATGATTATTCCCCCGGCGATTTTTAACTTGGGTAGAAGGCAGATAAATAAGATCAAAATAATATATTAGAGGAACTTAAGCTCTTATAATTTGAATAAATGAATATTAAGTATTTGTTATGTTTTCCTCGCTCACTGAAAGTAATAAACTCTGTCCTGATCACAATGTGTTGTCTACCATGTGTTTGCTGTCGATCACTTTGTCCTTTTATGCATGAGCTTGCCAACCAGTTGGTAAAAATCGTATCGGCTATTTGACCCAAACAGCCTTCCAAATATTTGTTTTCATTTTGTCAACCAGTTCGCTGTCGATCAGTTTGCTTGCACCTCCCCAATAATCTCATTAAATAAAACATCTAAACGGAGATAGCGGAAATATTCAATATTTGACAAAGTTATAGTGGGCATCATCGAATTGCTCAAATATAACGTGAAATTCTACTTCTCATGAGCCAAACAAGTTTGATTCATGTTTACAAATCTCGGTAATAATAAAAAGTAAACATGGCAGCAGCACTGTCGGTGCACAGTCTTGTATGTATGTGTGCCACATTTTGAGGTTTCACCAGTTTTATTTCACCTATTTTAATTAAATAGAACTTCATAAAGAATCAACATATTTATTTAAATGGAATTGGTTAAAATTGGATATGCTCATGCGCATATTATTCTCTTTACTATACCATTAGTGAGCTTGACTGCTGGCGCTGCACTTCTGCCTTTACTAAGTTGTAGGTGCGTGCAACCATCTGAGCATGCGCAGTGAAACCAAGAGAGGTTGTTGACCTAGCCAGCAAGTTTTAAAGCATCCCTTTAGCATGTGGCTTGGTGCACAACTCGATAGTGAACGTAAATATTGGTTTTGGAATCATGAGTTTGACTAAAGCGTTGCTATAAAGTTTTAATCATTTTTAAAATTACGATTATTCTTTCTTAGTTCACACAAAATTGATAATTACAAACATGTGTTTGTATAAATAGTTGTTTTTGATTTAATAATCATTGTTAACGTAATTTTCTTTATATTAATATGACTTTTGTGCAAAACATTTTGCAAAAAAAAATTACTCTACGTACTAAAGAAGAAACGTTAGAAACTAAAACAACTTGGTAGACATACACTAAATATTATTCTAGAAAAACCGACAAAAACTAAAAAAAAATGAAGTTCAACGCAGAATTTTTCAAAAGATCCTGATTGGCAATATGGTTGTAATGTGAAAAATACATTGTTCTGCTTTCCGTGTCTACTCTTTGGTGGGGACGTATCTTGGACGAATTTAAGCATGACTAATCTAAATAATTTAAGTGAGCAAATAAGAAGCATGAAAACTCGTTAAACATGAACAGTTTTTTAGATCTGGCTTTACATTTTTCTCTTTATTAATTGTATACTTGCTTTGTTTAAAGTAGTTAATTATTGTACCTTAACCATAGCAAAGTATATTATAATATGTAATAATGTAAAATGTTAGCATAAGTAAAATTATATGTCGATAAGATTATATAGATAGAGCCTATATAAAAGTGTCTACACCATAGTTCAGAATATTTAAATTCGCGCACCACCTATATTTTTGGTCACGAGCCGCCACTGGGTTTCACCCTCGTCTACAGACGATGTTATCACTGCTATGTTTGTTGTATGCCCACGCGAGTTCAGCCCGATGACCCGGGGTCGAAGACTATGATAACATTAAAACACCATGTTGTAGATACAAACAAATAAGAAAGCAGATTCCCTTTGGTAAACACTAAATTTAATTATTGACACTTTCAAAACTTTCATCAACTTTACGTGAATTAACTGCGTGACTAAGTAGCCATGGAGGGTATTGGAGGCAGATTACATTCTGCAATATTGTTTCAAGTAAGTAGTTAGCATTGTCTCATTGTTTTCTGGTCTTTTGGTGGTGAATGAAGTTGTAAGTTGTATTTGCTTCTGTCTGTACAGCTGGGAAACTTCTGTGCATAGTGCTGCAACATTACGGCAGGGGGAGGAAGCTATAGGAAGAGGGCTGTGCCTTGGGAAGGGGACATCAACCAACCGCAACAGTATTTATTATTAGCTATAGGTACACTTTTTGTATTCCTCTTCATTGTTTCAACAAGGATTCAATATTAAAATAAATGTTCCGGCATAATCGTACACACTTTCTCATAGAGTTTATTATAGTTTGGAAAAAACATTATCAAAAATAAGTTTTCAATAAACTACCCTTTTATTATTTTTTACTCAAAAAGCAAGTAAACAAAGTCGCTTATGATCTATATTAATAAAATGAAGAGTTTGTTTATCTGTCTGTCTGTCTGTCGTTCATGAGCATTGCACGATATTTATTGCAAGCAGATATCTGAAATTTAAAACCTCCCCCTTCCTCTCTGAAAATAATGTAGATACTATCCTGTACATACACAGCATCAATCATAGTTGGGGAGTAAGCTTTGATCCCGGAGAGCATCATCATAGCTTGACAAAACAAAGCGGGACCCTTAAGGGAACCGCCTTGGTAAACGAGAAATTGCCACGCATACGAGCTCTAAAGCAATATTTAATTATACGATGTGTTATTTCAAAATATGGTTCATGCCAAAATAAAATATAAGGATTCCAACAGGGTTATTTTTCCTTAACAACCCTAGAGTTTGAGTTTTATTAATAGAAAAAAAGTGTGAAAATGTGACATTAGCTCATTTTCAACAACTTTTTAAGCATTTTTGTAGAGCTAGGAGACTAGGCTTGAAGAAAAAGGGGCCTATATTCAGCCTTCCTCTAACAAATAAAGTAGTATTTGATAGGCTCACAACAAAACATTTTAAGATATTTGAGAACTAGTAGCGAACTTTACTCTTTACCTTGAGATATGAAGTTTCGTAGTTTTCTTTCCTCTCTTCCTTAATGACATGACAAAGGGTGGCTGTGGTAGAGGGGTGAAAGGGAGTATAAACTTAGATATAATATATATGTAGTTCCAGAAAACTACACAAACCATTGTATTTTAAGCCGTGTGGTTTGAAGGCGATTGATACTTTCTCGCTGACTGAGGCGGTAGCTTTAACGGGCCGTTTCACCGCCAGTTTTAACGTAATTTTATAAACAGTATAATATTGGGCTGATGTACATTGTCTGTTTTCTTAATTCACTTTAAATTATTATTTAATAAAATTAAATGTTAAATGTTATCAGCAAACAGCCAGCCCCGGTGCCTTCAGTTATCCTGCTTGGGATGGAACCAGGGGCTCCTGTATCTTGCCACGCTCTCCACGAGGGTGGAGAGTAAACCAAATCAAGTAGATCTAGACCGGGGGTTCGTAACCTTTTTAGTGTCATGGATCTCTTCGCATTCCAGTAAAGACTACTAGTCCCTTGTATGAATAATGTTTTCAAATGCATAAAATAACAGATTTAAGATTTCAAAGGAAACTAATGATATTGAAATTCAGTTATAATAATATTTTTTAAAAAAGGTGATATAGTAAGATATATGTACTTCTTCTTAATTAACGCATTTTTAACAAGAAATTAGCCCGCTTCTTTGTCCGCGTGATCTAACGCGCTAATCTCGTGTTATATTAGACTGACAAGGACGGGGAGATCAGGGTTCAATCCCGGTCGGATGTACTGAGGGTGTTTTTTCCTAAATGGCTTTCCACTCTCCTTCTACACAAATGAGGGTGCACTTCCTCTCAATCAAACACTCCTAGCCCCTATAACCATTTGTGTAATTAGTACATAAGCGTATAACCCGAACGGGTAGGAAAACGCGGCGCTAAACTTTTTTTTATAACACAAGACAATACATTTTTAAATAAATACAAATTAAATTTAAATTTTTTTTAAAGTAAATATCAGCAAGAGTAGCGATTTTCAACCTTTTTCAACACATGGGACTCTGAACAGGCAGCTAAAATTGTCAAGACACACCATCATTTTTTTATAAAAACATTTTACCATTAAATTAAGGAGTATTAAAATAAATATGTTTGAAAAGTTCAATAGCTAAAATTCCAATAAAATGTGTCATTAAAAAAAAGCCAATCATGTATTTAAAAAGATCTATTTTTATTCCAAAAAATGTTCTCGGTTAATTTTTTTGATTTGGCCCCAAACTCCCGCGGTACACCTGCTGACCTTTCGCGGCCCACTGGTTGAAATATGCTGAAAAATAAAGATTTTTTTTTCCCCCTCCATACAAGTTTTCGGATCCCCTGAAATCCATCCACGGACCCCAGGTTAAGAACCCCCGATTTAGAGGTTGCCTGCTATGATTTATGTAGTAAACTGAAACACAACAGTTTTTTATACTTTTTTTATTTATGTCAGTTTTTGTGTGCTGGTTGATCCAAGCCAGTCTCACCAGTCTAGCTCCACCCAGACCACGAAGGGTCTATATTATGGGAGCACCACAACATAATGTAACCAGAGCTGAGGAACCTTTACTACGGATAAATCAAATAAACCCTGAATATCTTGTAACAAGATCTGAGGTTTACCGTGAGATATTTACAAGTCCTGATACTTCACCGGATACAATGTGAGACTTGGTACCATCGATGATCAAGAAGAGAAATATACCCTGAAATTTATGAATTTCTATGTCTATTTTACAAATATGATTTTTTATGATGTAGGCCTATATTTATGAATTTTATGAATACAATTTGATTGAATTGATAGCGAGGTTTCTGATTCATTTACGATATATTTAGGCCTACTTCAGTTCCGGTTATTTAATAGACAGACATTTGAAGATAATTAACCGATATTTTCACTTTAAAAAATCTATAACATCCATAGTTGCATACAATGTTTTTTCCTCGTCGATATTATAGTAAGTATTGATAATTAAACCAATCGATATTTTTACTTTTATGTCTATCCCTACAAGGGAGTGAAAAGGGACCACAAACCTCGCAGGAGGAACACAAACTGTTCGGGAGATGTCAGACCAAGAAGTAAACATTATGTAGAGAGACGAACAATTCATATTCTGCCAACAAGTTTTGAAGCTGATAGTTCTAGTCGCAACCGCTGAGCAAAGCTGACAGCAAATTATTTTACACCTTTCTTTTAAAAGTTAATTCCCTCTAGCGCCAATAATGGCTATCAGCGACTCAAACTACCTTAAGTAGGAGAACGGGATTAATAGTACCAGTACTGGTTATTTATTAGTGGCTTTTGTTATACTATCTGAAGGAACAGTAGGATGCGGAGGGATTACCAGTGCTATCACTGTCTTAACCTAAGAGGATAGGATGAAGATGCTGCTTGGAACCATCCATCCAGTCAAGAATGAGCTTGGTAACAGAGTCAGGAGTGCCAGCCACTCAACTAAACCTGACGGCAACACCCCTTTCTTCAATGTCACCATCTCAATATCAAAGATTGTGCTCAGTGAAGAGTCAAAAGCGTGGAGTCAGATATTTATCGGTTCTGGTTCTTGTTCCGGTTCTCCCAGTAAACATTTTAAGGTTCCGGTTCCAGTTAGAGAAAAATAAAAGTTCTTGTTATTTTTTATTCTTAATTAGGATTCGATTCTGGTTCCTGTTATTTTAATTCTTTATTCAATAGTTATACTACAATTATACAATTCGTAGATATAAAAATATATTAAAAATTAATTGATGACAAATTAAAAGTGATCTATATAAAAAAATACAAAGGAATACATCAGACTGTGACAAAAAAATTCTGAGAAAAGGAAAAATATAATATTTCAAAATTTAAGATTAAGCTAATAAAAGGACATAAAATTCAATTTTAAAAACTTGTTTGGGAACCGATAAGAACCTTTATAGACTTATATCGATTCCAATCTCGTATCTGGGTCTTAGGAAATTTATTTTTTGTTCCTTAAAAATTAACTGTTAATTTATGTCATAGTTTCGGATTCCAGTTCGACTCCCTGGTAAAAAAAAAGAAAAGAGCAGTTACATCTCTCCCTGTTGTTGGTTTGTTTGAAGAGGAGAAGAGGGGTGCTTGGTGACCTCCCCCCCCCCTCGACTGAGGGTGTCACGGCTCTTAATTTCCTCCTAAATTTATGAGTTTTTTCCCGGGAGACCACGCCTTATTTACACAGCCATGAGCTGGCAGGCAGGGTTGCCAGGGGTGTACCCACTGTTTTCTCGGTATTTTAATCACGCGGATCCAATAAAAGTCCCATCTTACAGACTCCGTATCCGTAGGAGATCAACTCCACACTAAATGAATGCACTGTCTAAAGGGTTTTTAGTCCTTATCACTCAACTTAAGCCCCATCTACAGAGTCCGTAAGCTCCATATCCTTAGAACCCTTAAGTGTCTAGAAATGGAAATAACGTCTACACGGTTCATTCCGTATCCACGTGACCATTCCAACCAACGTCCAATTAAACTCTTCGAAAGGAAATTTTCTAGAGCTAGGCGCAAGCAGAGGACATCTGTGAAGCAGACGATATTCCAGCTGAACAATTTTTTTAATTTTTTTTAACTACACAAAATCTTTTGAGACAACGTCTAGGAAAGGCTACATTTGGAAGGTAGGCTAAGTGCAGTCACATAAAATATATTTAAAACATGAACTGGTTGGTGTAATTGCTATGATGTGCCATTGGTGCTTTAATTTCGATGCGTTCACGTGCTTACTTTGCTGTGATTGGTAAACCTTAGCAGTCTGTATCGGCCAGTCCTTAGAAAGTTTAAGTTGAGTCAACTCCTGCGAAATGGTAAGGACTAAGGACTTAAGGATATGGACTCTGTAGACCAAGCTATCTTTTAGTGTGGAGTTGATCTCGTACGGAGTACTACCCACGCACCTTACGGGTAAGGAGTCTGTAGACGGGGCTTTTAACTTTGTAAGGACTAGTCGATACGGACTGCTAAAGACTACCAGTGCGCTCACATCATGTGGTTACGGATACGGATACAGACCGTGAAGACGTGATTTCCATTTCTGAGGACTTAAGGACTATAAAGATGCGGATCCTACGTACTCTGAAGATGGGGCTTAAGTCTAGGCGAGAGGTTAGAGCGCCTGACTTTGAACCATTAGTGATTTTCTAACTTTCTCTCTCTATTTATATAAGTGAAGCTTCTATGTTTAAAAAATAATTGGCAACACAACACACAACACACTTTTAACAACCAAAATTGTAGTTTGAGGAATGTGTCTAAAGTATCAAGGTTTTTTAATATGATAAGAAAAAGCTGTGTTCCTAGGTGTGATAAATGGCCCAAGAAAAGGCGCAGTCGCCCTCTGCCAGGTGTGAAGGTGTGAGTTGTGACTGTCTTGCTCTGGGGCCGGTCGTAACAACTTGCTTTATGACCATGGTGGTCCGGACACTTTCTATTAACTCACTTAAAAAAATGTTCAAGACTAATCGGGTTCGCGACTCCAATTAAAAGTGTGTGTGTGTGTGTGTGTGTGTGTGTGCACTTTTCAAACACATCGTCAAAATACACACTAATTATTATAATAATATGCAATAGAGAGTGGATATACTGCTAAACAGGTAGAATCACGAATTAAAAATGTTCGTGTGTCGAACACATTGGGAGAAAAACATTAATTTGTTGGACTCTAAATGTTAGAACAGTTTATTGTCTATAAGTAGTGTTCTTTCCTTTGAGTTTGACACTTATCCGGGATGTACACATTTAATTATATCAATAGGCTAAGGAAGAGCAGAGTATAATTTAGAGAAAATGCACCCAAATTTACTTGAAAATAGAGTGGGAAACTATTTAAGGTAAAAGCACCCTCAGTACACGCGGCTGGGATTTCAGCTCCTACTTCTCCATCACCACAAACCAGAATAGATGAGCTTGACGTTAAGTCCGCGTGCCCCACCGATTTGGGTATCAACAGGTTGTATTGTTTTTTATCTTAGGTGACCTGGTGGTCTAGGGGTAAGGTGTCAGACTTCTGTGCTGGGGGTCCGGGGTTCATTCCTCGGTCCCGGCACAGATTTATCTGATTGCCAAACCCTTACTTCACCTCTAACAAGATGTGTATTAATCACAACTTGTGAATGTGAGGAATACCAGGCCTCCACCGTGGTTCGGATTCCACGTTAAACTGTAGATCCTCCATTTTATCTCACAATCACCCTAACATTGCACATTAGCGTAAGTGCGTATAACCCGAACGGGTAGTAAGACGCGGTGGTAATAATAATAATAATAATAATAATAATGTTTCTTATCTTGTGTACTGTTGAATGTTGTTTAAAATTATTACAAAATACAAGGGACTAACTTGTTTCAAATCCATAAGGGTAGGCACCCTGACTAAAGGTCGGGCTCGTCTATTTTGTATGGTAACGAGTAGGATAGGGTTTGAATCCTAACTAGATGTAGGCTAGCAAGACTGTGAATCTATTTCCCTAAGTGAATTCTCACCCTCCTTCCACGCAAACGCGGGTGAACCCAAACGTTCTCTAAATTGCTCATTTATACCTAGAGATGAAAATGTTCCTGAATCGGAACATTTTCTAAAAAGTTTTTCACAGGGACACCTTGCGGCCTACTAAATAGTAGAAGGGGTTAAATTGAGGGATGCTGCACCTAAAGCCATCAAATAGTCTGTAAGGCGCAGTGGTATTCAACCTGGCGTACGTGGAGACATCTTAGGGGGTTCATACAATTTATATAAAATACAAATATATTCTATAGACTATACATATTCTATATATTTCTAATTTAAAACTTACTATCTAACTCACTATTTTGGTTATTTATTTTATATGTAGATTATACTGTATAATACGGATAGCTTGCACTATGAACCAACAAGTTTTGGGGAATAAAGTTGTAGATAAATTATATCTGGGGGTACACGAACAAAAATTGTTGAATATAATTGTGTTAGAGGACGAGTGGAGGTTAAAAGAGGGTGAGAGGGTGGGGAAATTTATCAGCAAATACTTACTATCCTTAAAATTATTTTAGTAATCTTATTGATAAACTGAAAATAAAATCCAAACAAATCGTTGCAGATGAACATTTCTCGATATAATGTTTAGATGATTAAATCCCAGGGGGAAGGTGACGTATTGTGTCTTGTCTACAACAGATCCTAAGTGACACGTTCAACCACCAAGCGCTGTAGTCGATACGTGAGTGTGATAAGAGAACTGGGATCTCTGTTGTTGCTTTATTACATCTCATTTAATAATGTTTCTGGTGTTGACGTGTTTTGGAGAAATTAAATTTAAGTGGAAACTTTAAGGTGGGATGGAAGGGGACGTGAGGAAAAGCCAGTGTTTTTTGCAGTTTTTATGGCAAAACATTTGTTTGGCCAAAATAAATCAAATATTGCTCCGGTGCAAACATAGAGTTTAATTTTATGCGCATGTTGAAATGAACAGTTCCTGAATATTCATCATGAGCATAGCGGCATTAGATGACAAACTCTTTAAATGAAGATAAAAAGTTATCATTAAATTATAGGACACCTTTGAGAGATATTCAACAACTGTTGATACCACCACGTGAATAAATTAAATTCTATGTTTGTACTGGAGCAATATTTTATTTATTTTGACCAAAAAATTGTTTTGCCATAAAAACTGCAAAAACACTCTCCTTTTCTCTAGTCCTTTTCTCTAGTCCCTTTCCGACCCACCTTAAAATTTGTAATAAATCAACTTCTACTTAAGTCAACAACCCGAAGGTTGGTTTGATTTGGTTTCTATCAATCCGGAGCTGAGCACGCACTCATCTCTTCGGCTTCTGGTTAGTGCCGCCTGCACCATCTGGTAGAATATATAATCTACTAGGGGAGTTCAGGAAGTGTGATGGCTCTACGTTGCCTTCCACACTGAGATTCTATGAGTGAGCATGAAAGGGCCTGCCAATTTGGCGGAAAGGTATTTTCTCATACCTCCCATGGTTCTTTTACATGTAACAATAATTGACATGGGACTGACTTTCCCTCCAAAGGAAGTTGTGCTACGGATGTTTATCGCCCAAGAGAAATCTGTCATCCCGGCTGTGTTTGAACCCACGAACATCGGGTCCTGAGGCGAGCACTTTACACCAATACCACCGAGCTCGACATATCTCAACTATTTACGTTAGTTTTATTTAAATAACGGGATTTTTTTAAAAGAAAAGTAATTAAAATTTTTCCATCTGACATCTTTATTCCTACCACGTTTAGCGTAAATATTCGGGTTCCCCTAACGGGTGGTAAGACGTGGTGTATGAATGAAAAACTTGTCTTCCGAAGGGAAGGCAACTCGCTAACTAAACGAGACTGATGTCGTTTGGGCCCCCCCCGCGTAGACACTTATTTACATATAAATAACTTCCTGTTATCAATCTAGTGGTTGCCTCGCGCGGCTGGTTACTGCATGTGTGTGTGTGTGTGTGTGTGTGTGTGTGTGTGTGTGTGTGTG
>CABFWO010002368.1:27015-42277 GCA_902155825.1 Timema genevievae
GGCGTGGCGGTGCGTGTCTGTTTTACTCACGTTGTGTGTGTGTGTGTGTGTGTGTGTGTGTGTGTGTGTGTGTGTGTGTGTGTGTGTGTGTGTGTGTGTGTGTGTGTAGCATATATTGCTGCTGGGCGGGACACTGGAGATTGTTTTTAATACATTGACAAACGTGAAGAAATTATCCCACTCCATCAAAATATATCTTGTAATAGCATCTACCTTTCTGACAGACTTGACTCATGTAAAGTCTTAAAATATGTCCCGCAGAATATATCCAAGCAAATACAACAGGAATATAGGAATGCGTAAACTTTATCGGTTTTTTTAGGTACTATTTTTACTACTACAATTTTTGAAAATATAAACATTTTTGTAGGCAAAATATCGGTTCAAATTATCGTGGGAATAGGTGAAGGGTGTAACAACAATAAAGTTATCGATTTTGTAAACGCTTTATATTGTTCACGGTATTTTACCACTCAAATGAACTGCATTATTTGATTGGGAAGATCTTGCGATGGTAAAATAAATCATAATAGTCAAGAATATGTAACCGAACAAATTCCACGAAGCCATGGACAAACAACTCGTTTATTTCTAATCACAATGAGGGGGAGGGGGGGGGAAGGTCAATCAATAGTTAATTTAACTTCATTAAACAAGGTCGTCAAAGTGTGACATTTTATTCAAACAATATTTTCTCAATTGAAAAAAGTTGTACTCTAACCGTGAAGGTATCAGGAATATTGCACCATCTCAAACTGTGTTGGCACACGCTTTCAAAAACACAATCTCCAGTATAACAGCCTCTTGTGCAGTGTTGCCTTAAGAATCAACTCGTTGTTCGACTTCCTTCGTATGTAATAGTAAACATGTGCAGTTCAACTTCCTTATCATATGTCAATAATAAGTGGCTTTTCAAGCTCTTTTGTGCCCCATTTGACTATTAAAAATATCTCATAAGCCTGCTATGTCACTGAGAAGTTGTTAATAGGAAAAGCGACCATAATGTATTAAGCCATGGGTTATAGTAGTTATTGTGCTTGTAATTAGAGGTGAAGAAAAGGCGAGGCAGGCAATGAATTCCTACTCGCCTTCTCCTCAGCTCCAAACTGTTCGACGCCAAGAAGGTCTGTTAGCCCACTATTCCTCTCCTCTCAGGGATGCTTGGAATTCTTGGAGGCGTCCAGCTGAGGTACAAGACACACAGTCACTCGTGTCTAGGAGGCAAACAACTAATGTCCAAGCCTTACAAGACCCTGCTCGAGCCGGCTGATGGAAACACACGATCCTCTCATATGTCACTGGGCAGACGGAACAGGGATGGGATGAACCATCTTGCAAGGAACCTCAAGCTGAGACTTTCTAGTGGTCCGAGGATGGTACATGTTTATCCACAACAAGCCGTGACGTGGATTGATGGGACACCGCTTAGGGTGGGAGAAGGTAACCGGTATCGGCATTAAACACTTGTGTGTGTGTGTGTGTGTGTGTGTGTGTGTGTGTGTAAACCTCTTTAAGCTGAATATGTTCAAAATAAAGTTTTACATTGTCATGTTGTTGCCATTTGGGCCACGGATAAGTGAAAGATTCAAGTATGTAATTTTTCCCCCACCATGGGTATGCAGATTAAGGCGTCAGTCTTGACTAATTTGCAAAATGATGGGGAGGTTGGGATTCGTATATTGTTTTACTTGACTGGTGTAGTGGAAAGGTTTTTATTTTATAAATGGTTTTCTCACTCCCCTCGCGTAAATGCGGGTATATTTTGATAAGTTGTATCTTCATACATTCTACCAGAGATCAGCTGCGCACGTGATAGATCTACGTATCATACTCTTCTTTTATCTGGATACGATGATCTATCATAGGGAAGCTACAAGAGTGGTAGATCTATGGATTGTATTCTCTTCTTGTATCTGGATACAATAATCTACCATAGAAAAGCTAAAAGAGTACATGGTAGATCTATGGATTGTATTCTCTTCTTGTATCTGAATACAATAATCTACCATAGAGAACTTACAAACATGGTGGATCAATGGATTGGACTCTCTTCTGGTATCTAGCTATAAGAGATAAGCTATAAACTGACGCGAATATAATCTATCTTTTCGAAGGCTGTTAGTACATTTCTAAGTTGACACTAACTAATGTAATGATTATTAATAAAGATGTATCCACTAGTCAAGATAAACGTAGAGACGTTTAATGTCTTGTAATTTCCTATAAAAGGAATGTATTTTTTTCTTTTTTTTTTTCTTGATCTCCAATTTAAAAGAGGTAATCAATAAGAAATAATTGCAGGCATTCAAGAATGTTGTACGTGCAATTTGTGCTTCAACTAAGTTTATAGGTGCCATCCGATTTTACAATGTGAGGGACTAGTGTGTGATGGTGTATAGTCAGTTCATATTAAACTAAACTTGTAAAATAACATGAGCGTTAGTTCACTAGTAGGAATATACAGTCATGGAATGGTAGGCTACTTTTGTTGATTATCCAGGGCAGGGCTGCACAATTCGGAAATAGGCAAGGGTCAAAACTAAGTACTCGTACCGGTTTCGGAATGCAGTTAATTATTGGGTGTCAATACCGTTTACTTTTCTGATATATAAGCTTCAGGGAGATAAATATAATAAACTTTATTGATTTACCATATAACATATTGTTTATTACGTGGCAAAAAAAATAAAATGTGAGCATTTCAAATTGATTTTGTGAAGTAAATAATCAGAGAGCTGATAAAACTGTAACGTTAATGTATTTTATTTATTAACATCTCCAATATAAGCCATTACTTTCTCTTTTTCTCAACCCAGGACAAGAAGAAATTGACGGTCGCAGAAAATAATATATATAATATACACATACTTGGTGAAATAAATGGACTTAAAAAAAGACACCCCATCCACCAGGTCACGCTAGTTTTTAGAGTGAAAGATTAACCCTTGATACGATTTTTTGGAAAAGATAAATCGTACAGGGCTGACTTGCTATTGGTAGATGATAGGCCTACCCGCAGTGCTGGGATCGAATCCTGTGAGGCAAGCTGAGAAGGACGCCAATCGACATGAAGGTGCATCAACCACTCCGACTAGCTTTTTGGCAGTCAATCGATACGGAGATTCAGTAACCACTCGGGCTCAGCGTTTTAACAACTAAACAGAATGGATATGTGACAAGCTCACCAATGCGGTTTTTAGTTGTTTTTTTTATCGCCGTGTCTTACTACCTGTTCAGGTTATGCACATATATAATAGTTACTCCAATGGGGTAAGGATGAAGAAGGTATTTTAGAGGTAATATACCCGCATTTGCGTGGAAGTAGAGTGAGAAACCATTTAGTAGAAACCACCTTCAGTAGACCCAACCGGGATTCGAACCCAGATTTTCCAGTCATCAGTCTAACACAAGAGTTACTCCTTGGACAATTAGGCCACTGAAGCTGGTTGGTTCTTAGTAATACATCATGTAAATGCAATAGTTATGCTTAATATGGTAATCAAAATTACATAGGCCTATATCTCAATAAATCTAAAACACAATCAGGGAATGTAATATTGATTTCACACGTAATAATAATAGCATGATCATAAAACGTTGTTAGGATAAGTACAGTAGCCCCATGGCTTCTTTGGTGCTGACTGACAGTTCACAGCTGACGGCTTTGAAAAGCTACCAGACCAAATTATGTATCTCTACGCCGAACCATATGATCTGTAAAAAAACATGTGTTTAGCAGCTGTCACTTCTGACAGTCAAAATGTAGGTATATACCTAAATGATGACTGTCAGAAGTCAGCTGTGAGCTGTCAGTCAGCACCAAAGAAGCCATGGGGCTACTGTAACTACCTGGCGCTCGAATACAAGACAGTAGAATCTAACGCCCACAAGTAACTAACACAATCGTATCGAGAACGATCAAAGCGTACATTTGAGCTGATCAGGATACAAACACGGCACGTCCAGAGAAAATATGACATGCGTTAACAAAACTCATTTAACATTTAGTCAGCAGTAAGTTTATCATACATAATCTGAGATTATCTTTGTAGTCGGTGTATTTAAATTATTTTCGAAGAGTTAATTAACTAGCGATACTTCGGAGATTCTCATTAAACCTATTTAATCACCTCAACACTCTTTGAGAAGTGTCACCACTTCGTTGGGGATTTTTTTTTTCGATTAATGGTGAGGCATCATCAGTACAATTAATGGCCAGTAATTTTAAAGTAACCCGCTTTAGTGGCCGCTATTCTCGTAGTAGACTAGACTGACAATGACGGGGAGATCGAGGTTCGAATCTCGGTAGAGTATAATGATTGCAAAAAAAAAAGTCCGCTCTGTCTCTCTCTCTCTCTCCACGCAAATGCGGGTATATTTTCTATAAATATAAACTACCTCATCCTAAAACCACTAGTGTAATTAATATATAATCGTATAGCCCGAACGGGTAGTATGACGCGGTGTTGAATAAATAAATGTTTTTAAGTATTAAAGTAACATTTTACAATAATATGTTTTGTTCATACCGTACTGCAATTATCTACTAAGGCAAGTACTTAGTCGGTCCGCAGGTAGAGAGATTTTCCAGCAAAATTGTCAGCTATTTGAATGAAACAAATGCATTTAAGATGTCCCAAGATTTAAATTTTCTTCTTCAGTTTAAATCTTCCTGAGGACGCTAACACCAGCAACATTATTAAATGAGATACTATAAAACCATATAAGCGATTACAGTTTTCTTTGCACAATCACATATTGATTACAGTGCTTTGTGAATAAATGTGTCACTAATGTCGGGTCTGCTGTAGACAAGATTTGTTAATACTTCAATAAATACTATAATCAAAGCCTTAAAGATTATATACCCTTTCCCTGGAATTCAATGATTGGAACATTTTAGCGAAAAGTGTTCATCTCTATTTACTATTATTTGTTTGCATTCAATATATCATCATTAAGATAATTCAAATAATTTCAAGGTTGGTTGAAGTATTGGCAGGGTTGAAAAAAAAATGGGTCATTTAAAAAATACCCAACTTAGTTGGGTTATATTGGGTTTTATTGGGTTTTTGGATACTATTGTTTTTTTTGTGGTTTAATTAAAGATATTTTGTGTGATAATGTAATTATTGGCAACAATATTGTGTAAGCTAGCAGGTTAAAAAACAAGACTGTTTGTGTAGAAGGAATATAAAGAGGTGGTAGGGAAGACCATGAATCAAATTAGTGGCAAGCCAGCTGCAGAAATGATTTGTTGCTTTCTTTAATTAAGGATAAAAGGTAAGAACTTTTGTTATCTCATTTGCTTTTTTGACAAAGTATTATTTCTAGGGCCTAGCAACAGTGTAGGTACTTTAAAATTATATCATCCCAAGTGAGTTGCTAGTTGAACATATTATTTTGGTCAACCAATTAAAACATATTTTATAACTTAGTCTATTGTATAAAATATATATTTCCAAAACTTGTGTATAACACCTATTATTATTATTATTATTATTATTAGCACCGCGTCTTACTAGCCGTTCGGGTTATACGCACTTACGCTAATGTGCAAATGGTAGGGTGATTGTGAGATGAAATGGAGGACCTACAGTTTAACGTGGAATCCGAACCACGGAACACCAAATACAAATCAATGTATTATTATTGGGTTTGAATCAAAAGGTTTTCAACAGAATGACTATCCATTTTCAAAAATTAATTATATGATTGCTTTGCATTCAAAATATAATAATTAGTGATTTTCTTAGGTTTTTTTAAGTGAGTCTTATTAATAAAATACAGCTGGATTTTTTTGGGCTGGGGAAAATTAGAACAACCCTGAGTATTGGCCAACTTTTGCCCCCGCCCCCTTAACACTAAACCCCACCCCATCCCATCCTCACCACTCCCGGCCCCCTTCACACTATTTGATGGCTTTATATATAGCATATGCCCTATAGGATATGTAATATGCTCTACATGCCTCAACCCAGCTCCTTCACCTACATACAGTAGCCCCATGGCTTCTTTGGTGCTGACTGACAGCTGACAGCTGAGAGCTGACGGCTTTGAAAAGCTACCAGACCAAATTATGTATCCCTGCGCCGAACCATATGATCTGCAAAAAACATGTATTTAGCAGCTGTCACTTCTGACAGTCAAAATGTAGGTATATACCTAAATGTTGACTGTCAAGAAGTCAGCTGTGAACTGTCAGTCAGCACCAAAGAAGCCATGGGGCTACTGTAGTAGACCGCAAGCCGTCACTTAAGAAAATAAATGGTACCATGCACCGCACTGACTTTCTACCGCGTTTATCTTTAAATATACAGTTACTAAAAACTAGTAAGATTTGTGAAACGAAATATTAGGTCTATACATTGTTGTGGAAACATTACACCAAAGATCATAAATGAAATAATATACACCGGTACTTACTTACTCTATGTCAATAAGAATTAGGAACATTGAACACTTTTAACTAAACATTGAGAAATCTTTGTGCATCAAAGAGCATAAGAATAAAATTCATTTTCAAAGACTCGAGCTAAAACGTATATATATTTGCTTATAGCTCAGAAACTATTGGTTCTATAAAAATATATTTCAAATAAAATAGTTTTATCTTTAAGAGTAAAACAACTTTACCATGATAAGTTATTCATTTCTCAAATAGTTGCGGAGAAATGATGAAAATTGGAAAATTCACCTAGTAAAAAGTACCCTCAAAGACATTTTTATGAGAAAATGAGAATTGACATCTTGTTTATAGTGATAAACAGTGTCTAGATATAAAATGTAATCAAAATCGTCAGAGCCAATTTTGAGAAAATCTATTTTTTCTCTTTTTGACCTTCAGCAAACTACCCTTAAATTTAGGGTTAGATATATAATTCCAAAAACCCCTCGGAGAGGACCTTATGAAAACCCCAGATACCAAGTTTGAGCCCAATCGGTAAACAGACGGACAGGGAGACAGATGGCATTGCGAAACCAACTTTTTTTTGTTTCAGGGGGTTATGAAACGTAAACATTTATCAAAATCTTGAGTTCGACTTTTTTTTACAATCACAATAATTTCTCTCCGAGGTGTCGAGAGAAAGTAAAAACTTTGGACATTTTTTTGTAAGATTTTCCTATTGAAACTTTTCATATCCGCCTCAATCAAACCAGTGCTTTCAGACGTTGGGATATGAAACTAATCTTTAAATTTAAATCAACTATAGACCTAAATATACTTTTGTCCGTTTTCTTAGCGCGTTTTTTGAGCTACGCGCAGTATTTGTCTGGGCAGAAGCAGTCGTTTAGTTCCAGAAAGAGACTTTGCAGCCTAATCTGTGTCTCGGCAGGAAAGAATCTTGAAGCACTCACCTGTTGCCTCAGAGAACGAGAAATCACCAGTTCATATATTTTGTGTGTAGCAGATTGGTAGACCTAAAGAAGTGGCAGGCTTGTGGCCACATTGCACCCCCGACACTATATATAGAACAAACGCTTAGAGCAGCCAGTCTAACGAAACAAAAGGACGTCCAGATTATTTTGATTCAAATGTTCAAATGTTTGTATAAATAAACTCCAAAACATAACCAGGACACAAATATTTTATTTGGGCACATTTCATTGATGTTAGCCACATCTGTGAGCACCAAATGTCAAACTTATCTAGTCTGGTGTCGGGGAGGTCAGGATTCAAATCCCGTCCGGGTGCACTGAGTGTTTTATTTTCTAAATAGTGCCCCACTATTCCTCCTCGTGAATACGGCTATATTTTCCGGATTCTACCTTTCCTATACCTACTCCAATGACATATAGTTAAAAACAAATACCGTAACTGGGTAGTAAGACTGGCGGAATAAAATTCGAAGATGTGAATACATCGTTATTGGTTGGAGAGTCCCAAATGTTAGCGACCCTTGTCACATTCCTGATCCTAGTGACCTTAATTCAATCCCAGGTGCTATCGTGACCCTAACCCCGAGTCAGCTCTGATGAATGACCTTTAGCTGTGGCAATGTTCCGGTAACACGACACCTCTCTCAAAATATCACGGACAAACGAGTCATAGAGACTGGTCATAATCCGTGCCTGTCAAAGAGACACTGTTTGACAGAGAGACACAAAGGATCTTTTAATACTCATTGGATCTAGACTCAGCCGGGTGTCCTTTCCTGTGTGATGGCCCTTGGCCACCTGCTAAGAGATCTACAGGGGGGCCCCACTCCCATTTGGGATCGAGAACCGACCAACTGACACCCAGAAAAATAAGGCAACCTGTGCAAACATGGCCACCGGTTGCTCCAAGAATAATTCCACTTTACCATCAAATAATACAATGAGACTTCCCGGACACCTTTCAATAGCGGATTCTTATTTATAATGGACAGTTTAAATTTCCCCGGCAAAATAAAACAGACTCTTACGGAGAAGCACCTTCTTAATAGTGGACTTTGAAAATAACGGACACTGACAATGCGCTTTATGTATAAAAATGTCTAAATTGGGGAGAAAAAAATGTTAAACACCAGGCAATATATTTTCCAGTATATAAGTTTGAAATGTCAACATCTTCGGTGTAGTGTGAGCTGTAGTTTGAGCAGTCCTACCTTCCCCTACTGATGGAACAGATTGCAATAACAGATTATGTTATCAGGGTAAGATGCAGAAGAACTAAAAAAAAAAAAAATGAAGTAGAAATGAAACTTAAAATAAAATTTTAAATGACAAAAAACAAAAAAAAACAGACAAAAATATTTAACTTATTTAAACCAGAGGCTTTTTAGTGAAATGTTTTTGAAAGTTTTGAGCTCACTAATTAAACATTTATAGTTTATTTTGAGATCAATAAAACGGTTTTTTCCTAAATTAAATGTCCATTTCAAGGTGAAAATACTTTGTTTAATGTTTTACAGTAGTGTTAATTTAATAATATATTAGTTTCTTTACTTTTAAATCATCTGTGTAGATTTATTAACTATACAGTATAATAGACTTTCTGTGCACACTTTATTTTATTTACTTATTGTTTCGTTTGATTGCCATTCAAACTACACAGTAAGCTACGTACATTACCTATCCATTCATTATTAAAGATTATACTGCATACAGTACTGTACATTGTAGTAGTTAGATGTATTCTAGATGTTCATAAATAATAAATTATGTACAGTACAAAATGCTTGATTTAAAAAAAATATTTTTCCAAATAATCGTCACTTTTCAGTACCGGACATATTTTAGTCACAGAAGGTGTCATAGAGATTTCACTTTATTATCATACCATCCCCCCCTTTTTTTTAGCACCACGTCTTACCATCCATTCGGATGCTTATGTACTAATTACCCTGTTTGATATGAGGGAGGTTGAATTTTGAGGAAGTCAGAGGTGGACTGGCAGGTCCCAAGAGGCCCGGGAGAACCCAAATAACAAACACACATTTATAAATACCACTTGAGTTATGTTTGAGTGTAAGCTAAAGTGGTGAGGTGAAGTATTCAACTCGAGGACATCTCAACTACATTATAGATTATTACGTCGATATTCAGTCCACTTACGTTCCACTGACAGGAGCAAAGATGCTTTTAGATTGTAAGCCAATAGATGAGCGTCTATTTTTGGAATATTTAAGTTTGTAGAATGATCCTCCTGTGTAAATTATAAAGCTAGTAACAGTAAGTAACCTATTCACTAAACAAAATATGTTTTTACGTGAGAAATTGTTTGTAAACAACACCAAGAAACAATAAACCGAACGGTTTTACATTTAATCCCATCGCATAGCTTCACAAAAGTATTCTTAACATTCTCAGACTTAAGTCACTGGAACTTTTTATTTATAACTAAATTGATAACTTTATTTTAGTTTAAAGTAGTTGCGGCAGCCCAAATAAAACAGGCCCACTGGGATATCTCCCGGTGTCCCGGCAGCTAAGTCCACATCTGGAGGAAGTGTATCCGCATTCGTGTGAAGGGAAGATGGAAACTATTTAGGTAAATACACCCTTAGTACACCCGACCGGGATCAAACCCCAATCTCCCCGTCATTGTCAGTCCAGTTAAATATGAGAGTAAAGAGAGTAGACCATTCAACCACCGAAGCGGGTCACATGCATGACCTATTGCTTGAACCTTTCAACCAATCGACAACTACTTTGAACGTGAACTTCCCAGATTTGAGCGGCCAAGAAATGCGAGTGATTATTAAGAATTATAAGTTATATTTCTTAAAGGAGACTCAATTTTTATTATCGTCAGTGAATCAAGTGTAGAAGCTCTTATTTTCAATAAATAGTATACTGTTCTTCCTACCATGCTATTGCTATAGTTCTACCTCAATTAGAAAAGTTCAGCCACGATATACAAGCTGTTTACACTCATATATGCAATTTGGGATCCCAGGGTTTATCTCAAACGATAAAAAACACTATCCGTGAGACCATCACTGGCCGAAAATATCCTTCAAATCAACCCTGCTGGTTATTTTTTGAAATTCATTGAATGTGACATAATTTTATAAATGCGATCAGTTCTTTTTAAAACAAATATCCATCAAGCAAAAAAGATAGTAGTAATAAAAAAAGACAACATATTTAGCCAGGAGAGAAAGATCAGAATATATTTGTTCAGCTCTAACAAAAGTCTCGCTTAAATAGGATAAAGGTGAGTGTACAAAGGGCGGGATTTCTGTGTGAATGGATAAAGGTTCAGGTGTTAAATTTTGTGTTGTAAGTACAAAGAATTCAGGGCATTGTGCCTTGTGGGACAAGACAGCCAGCTCAGCTGCGACAACATAAGGTAAGAAAAGGAGGGCCGGAGGGGGTGTTTAGTCGTAAATCCTGACTGACAGGCTTAGGGATGTTGGAAAGGGGGGTTGAAAACAGGGGCTACTTCCTAAAACACGCACACAGGCTCCCCTCAGCTTGGTTCAAATTGCCTGACAAATTGAGTTACTCCTGTGGACTGTGGAGAATCCAGTAACAACTGTTGCGCCTTTCAAAAATTCACTTTGTAGACATTATATAATTTTTCAAAAGAGATGTTTGTGGTTTAGTAGTTAGGAAACTGACTAAAAGTTGAGATATTATCACCCCCACCCCTGATGTTAGATACACTGGTTCCTTTCCAAGTATTAGGAACCTTGCTCCCATTTTAGGAGCTAGAACCCCTGGTTCTATCCCAGAGACTAGGTACCTCGGTTCCATCTCAAAGGCTAAGGACTTTGGTTCTTTCCCAGGGGCTAAGGACCTTGGTTCCCTCACAGGGACTAGGGACCTTGGTTTCATCCCAGGGATTAAGAACATTGGTTCCATCCCAGAGGCTAAGAACCTTGGTTCGGTCTCTGGTGTTAAGAACTTTGGCTTCATCTCAAGTGATAAGAACCTTGGTTCTATCTCAGGGGATTGGTATCTTGTTTTTATCCCAGAGGATAAGAACCTTGGTTCCATCTTAGGGGATAAGTAATTAGGTTCCATCCCAGAGGCTAAGGACCTTGGTTCGGTCCCTGGTGCTAAGGACCGTAGATCTATCCCAGGTGCTGATAATGCAGAGAATGCATTACCCGTGTTTGTGTTTGTCCTGTTACACGAGTACTTAATATATTTCCGATGAACGGTTTGGAATTTTCGTTATAAATGTTTTCTTGTTTCATCCTGCACGTCTTTGGCCTACTATCGCCTGGTCTCCTCACGCAGCTAAACAAGTTGGATAGATGTGAGGAAGATAGAATTTAGAAACAATGTATCCTCATTTGCATGGAAGAAGAATGGGTGACCATTTAGGAAACTACACAATATTATAGTCAGCCTAAATTCAAACCCCAACCTTTCTGTCCCCCTTATACCTGACCTGACAAGATTGACGTCTTTGCTATGTGTCCAATGATGTGGGTGCTATAATTTTCCTAAGTCAAAGTCCTGTGATGAAATAATCTTGTGCTCTAAACTACATGCAAGACTTAAGAAGTCGAGATTCCAAATAAAAACCCTGGTAAGATGTGCGAGAAATTAAAACGCCTTAGGCCACGTGACCCTTGGCGCTGATGTATATAATATTAAACACTTGCTTGTGATAACAAGACTGTATCTAAGCTTAGTGTAGACGAAAAAGTGAATAATTTATCTACAAGAACTAAATTGGAAAGAACACCGACGCTGTAAAGACCACCATTGTCCCTAAAATGACACCTCCTCCTAAAGACAGAAACAAGCGACGTAAATTTGACAACTGAAAAAAAAAAAAAGGAGCTGAAAATCTCCTTTTTGTTGCGTCGTTTAAAATGGTCTCTTTATTGTCCCGCTGATGAAACAGGATCCTTGGATCTTGGCTTGCATGGTGAATATGGCCCGGAGGAAAACCTTTCACAATACAAACTCCAAGGAGAGAAATAAGGTGGAGAGAGAATGTCTTCATTGGTTGACACCATCCTCTGTCTTCCTGTTCATCTATCTCTCTCTTGTGAGAGAGAGAAGGACCTGTGGCGTGGCTCACAACATCCAAAAATATCACTCGAAGTGCTGGTTGCAGAGAACCAGAAAGAATCACTGATGAACGCTAAACTAGAAGTGATTGTTGATTTTACAAGATTTTGAGGGCACCTTTTAGTAGGAGATGAGGGAATTTAATAATCATCTCTTGGGAGTTTGGTCGGCTATAATTTATAAACTAAAGCCGTTATTAGGAAACTCTCGACTCAGTACTAATTTCCTTCACCTGTGACATCTTTGATTGTCTTTTCATTAGGTTAACTTAGCACACATTATTTTAAGGCAAGTATTTATTAAAAACTGTACGAAACCATTTAAATGATTTCTCTTTTAAAAAAAACCTAGTATATAATTTTTAATTATAATGTAAAACGCCCACCAGATACCCAGTTTGAATAAAATGAGAGCCATTTGAAAACTTTAAGAGTTTTAAAAAACAAGTTTTCAGTAAACTACCTTTAATTTTAGAGTTGGAATTAAAATAATGATCTATCCACGAGGTATGGACTAAGGATACCATTTAAATATAACTTTAAACAAAATCCATAAAACTACTTTAGCTGTATACCCAGATAGAGACACAAAAAGGACATGTATAGTTGTAAGAACCAATTTTTTTAAAAGTTTGGAGACATATTCATATCACGTCAATATCCATCCCAATCTCGAGGAAGAAAATTTTCACAATTAGTACAAAACTTTTTTTATGAGAAAATAAAGATTTACGCTATCGTTGGCAACAATATATTCAAGGAAGGTAAGAAAACGCTCGTACAATAATTTGTACGTGACTAGCGAATTATTAATTAATTATAATAATAAATTATTCGCTTTCATGTACAAAATGTAAATGTACAAACGGCAGCACAAGTCGCTTGTGGCTGTAGTATCAGTGATGGCTCATAATTAGCCGATTATTTCCACCCGTCCATCACAGACTCTGCCTTAAAACTTTTTGTGAAGGAAGAGTGAACCCGAGCACGGGAGGATTCCTTGGCGCGGTAGGCCAAGGGTCCTGGGTTTGACTCCTGTGTCCAGGTGTCATTTTTCAAATTTATGGATAATATATTATGATGAAATTATATTTTTGTTCTTTGTCCTGGTATCAACATAAGTCCGGGACTGTGGAAAAACACTTGAGGGAGGGGGGAATTCAATACACCCAGCAGGGATTTTTGCCTCAATATCCTTTCCATCAGAAAAACCAAATAAACTGATGCCTTTGTTCAAGTACACACTGATACGAGTGGGATAGCAATTGATTTGTTATTTCATTGCATGGCATAAATCAGTCTAACAATCGCTGGAGTTGTGGTTTCTGATAAACTCTGAAAATAGACGACAGAGTTTAAGGTGCGGCAGAAGGGAGCGCGAGTAATTTTACAGTTTTATAGCATTACATTTTGTTGGCCAAAATAGATCAAATATTTCTCCAGTGGCAACATAGAGTTAAGTTTTCTGCACCTGCTAATATCAACAGATCTTGAATATCTGTCAAGGTTGTCCTGGAATTTGGTCAAAATATTTTCTCTTTATTTAAAAAGTTTTGAACAAAATTCCAGGACATCCTTGACAGATAATCAAGATCTGTTGATATTAGCATGTGCAGAAAAATAAGCTTTATGTTGCTATTGGAGAAATATTTGATTTATTTCTGCCAAAAAATTTATATTTTATAAAAATTGTAAAAATACTTGCGCTCCCTTCTGCCGCACCTTAATCAACAGCTTAACGACTTAAGAGACCAACAACTTAAGCTTACCTAGGACCAGAAAGACTTGTAGCAGACCATTCCACCAGGAATCTACAGTAGCCCCATGGCTTCTTTGGTGCTGACTAACAGCTCACAGCTGACAGCTGACGGCTTTGAAAAGCTACCAGACCAAATTAATGTATCCCTATGCCGAATCATATGATCTGCAAAAAACATGAGTTTAGCAGCTGTCACTTATGACAGCCAAAATTTAGGTATATACCTAGAAAGAAACCATGGGGCTACTGTACCAGTCAGCTAACAGGATGAAGCCGACCTTGGTGGTCTTTGAGTCAAGTGTTCACCTCAGGACTGGAGGTTCGTGGGTTCGAACCCAGCCGGAGTCAACGAATAATTCTTTAGCGATAAAATCCGTACCACAACTTCCTTTAGAAGGGAAGTAAAGCCGTCGGTCCCATGTCGATTGTGGCATGTAAAAGAACCACCCCTAGAAGGTATGTGAAGACACCTTTCCCAATAAAATTGGTTGGCCCTTTCACTCAAAGAAATTATCGTGTGCTGATTTAATCAATAAGTTCAAAAAGTGCACGTTAAATACCTCAAATAAATGAAAAAAAAACAGGATTAACTCATACACTAGTATACCATTATTCGATGCATCATATTGACCGGAACCTGGGATCCTCAGATTGGAGGGGTGAGACGAAAATTTTACATTCTAAAATTTTTTTTTAGAAAATTTAATTTTAGTTATATTTGGAAAATTGTTTATCCATTTAAGTTGAAAACATGCTATCTAGATGGCCCCAGTTATAATGTTTCTACTTCAGTTTAATTTATCTTAAGGACACTAACAGCAGAAATATCGAATCAGTTATGACTTATGATAAAGCAATAACATATATTTCAGTTCTCTTCTAAGGTGACCTGGTGGTCTAGGGGTAAGGTGTCAGACTTCTGTGCTGAGGGTCCGGGGTTCAATCCCCGGTCCCGGCACAGATTTATCTGACAGCCAAACTCTTCCCCCACCTCTGACAAGATGTGTATTAATCACAACTTGTGAATGTGAGGAATGCCAGG